>WBMW01005074.1:145258-270951 GCA_013396635.1 Penelope pileata | reverse complement strand
CGGGCCGCGGTGTAGGCGCGGGGAGGAGGCTTCTGCTCGCCTCCGGGCTCTGCGCTGCCCGCGTCGGGGTCGCCCTCGGGGGGTTTCTGCAGCCCGCCGCTCCCCCGCGGCCCCCCTCGCTTGTTTTCCGTTAGAAGCACGGGCGAGAAAATAAATGCATTCACTGGGTGTCGCAAGAGCGAAGGCGAAATAACCCGAGGTAACGGCGGCTCGAAGGGACCGCTCCGTGCCCCGCTCCCCCTCCCCAGACCTGCCCCTATTTATTGGCGAGAGCTCCCTTCCTCCTCCTTGCTGCCCGATCCCGGGGCGAGTGCCGCCGTCCAGCCATGGTGGTGTTCAATGGCTTGCTGAAAATCAAGATCTGCGAGGCGGTGAACCTGAAGCCCACGGCGTGGTCCTTGAGGCATGCGGTGGGTCCCAGGCCGCAGACCTTTCTGCTGGACCCTTACATAGCCCTCAATGTGGACGACTCCAGGATTGGGCAGACATCCACCAAGCAAAAGACCAACAGTCCCGCTTGGAACGATGAATTTGTCACTGACGTTTGTAACGGCAGGAAGATAGAGATGGCTGTTTTCCACGATGCCCCCATCGGGTACGACGATTTTGTTGCTAACTGCACTATCCAGTTCGAGGACCTGCTGCAGAACGGGAGCCGCCACTTCGAGGACTGGGTGAGTGCTCGCACCATCAGTCCGGACGGGCACAGAAGGCGTTGGGTGGCATTGCTCCGGGTGCAACATCGGTATTGCGGAGCTGGGCTGCCAAGGGCATGTAATGGCTGTGGAGGCTCTGCGTTGTTTCCACGCTTTGTTATACTGAGGTAGTCATGGTTAATGTGTGTCTAATGCATGTGATCTGCAGACATGGGAAGAAAGAAAATTGTGGTGCCTCTAAGAGATGTATAATTACCCCTTCAGCTTCTGAAATTATGTTACATAAATATGAGTCTAGGTACCTTGTTGTTCAAAACCCCCCAACCGATCCGTCCCTTCAGAACACCAAAACCCAGGGCCAGCTTTTAGACCGTGTTCGCTTCAGTGTGAACTGATGAAGCCGTGTCGAGGTCACGACAAGCCTTCAAAATCCAGGTCTGACCTCTGATACGAGACATTCTGGGGCCGTCGTGTCACTTGAAAGCTCACTGCATCGATGCTGGTGCTCCTTCTTCCCCTAGATGGTCTGGACCTCTATGCATAGACCTAATGCGGTGCTTCTTCGAATGCCTGAAATTGGTGAAAGGGTTCTGGTGGATTTGGTCCTGACCAGGCAGATTCTGCTGCCTATATGCACAATGTGCTTAACAGCTTCTACTGCATCTTAAAGACCCGGAGGCTGACATGCCTCGGTGGGAGTACAAAAAAGCTGGAAAATCCTTGGTCTGACAGCCTCAGGTACTGTGATTTAGCACTGGAAAATAAAACAAAAAGAAGCACAGGAAACATGAATATGCACATTTCTGCAGCTTAGTGGTTAAATGGTATATTCTTTAGATAAGATATATAATAAAACAATAGGAGCTGCCTTCTGGTTTTGAATGTGCCCTGCCTGAGCAGCCATCTGAAATGTGTGTGTGCTCATCTTTTTGTGTTTGTTTGTTATGGTTAGGGTAATGTTTTGTTGGCAAGCAAAGAACCTGGGACAAAGTGAAAATAGCAGGAGTTAACAGCTCTGAGCTTTGTGCATCCTTTGAAGCTTCTTAATGCAATGGTATAAAGAGATATCAGAACAATGGGAAGGCAAGAAAGAATTATGCTCTCTTACACTGATTAAGAACTGAATAACTTTACTGTTACAACTTCTATGTTTACAACTTTAAACTATTGTCCACTTCTGCTACATGGTTTACGTTGTGATAATTAAGATCTAGATTATTCTGGTGCTCTGTAAGAGCTACACATTAGTAAGCTCAGATCGTAAAATTGGATGGTAGGCAGAGAAAAAGTAGCCAAGTCAGGAAAAGATAAATGCAGCAGTACTGCAGATGTCCTTTACCTGGACTGAATGATAATCAAATGGTGGTTCTTCTGAAATCAGTGGATGTTTCATCGTTAATGACAATAGAAGGAGGATGTTATCGCAGATTTCTTAGTGAAGGAATAATTACATATGTTCCTTCTGTGTGTGGTATGCTGTCTGAGCATGCTGCCAGATCTGGAAGGACCTCGCAGGTTACAGATGCCAGGTTTGAATTTTGGTCGGCTGCTGTGTGAGGGTACATCCTAGCTCTGATTTTTAAGGTGAATTCGAATCTCCAAACATGTTCCCTAGGTAAATAGTGGAATTTAATAGATTGAGACCCATTGTAAACACAATCTGGGAGGAACTTCATAGCTGAATCAGATAAATGCTGTGTTTTATTGCACCAAGATTCATTGCTGTCCAGCATTCACTGGGTGGGAGGAGACAAGGGAGTGACTACAGTCATCCTATGTTGATGTGACAGAGTTGAGTAGGTGGCAGCAGATCGTAATTGGTTAGCTCAATGTAATATGGTTTCTAAAGCATCATTTACTTATTTTTTATTTTATTTTTGTGCTGTAAGTCCTGATAGTGTGGATTGTGGTTGTGCAGTGCATAGAACACACAGTGGACGCCGCCTTCTCTGTATCACAGTTGGAACTGGGAGGGATTTATAGGATCATGCTTTACCTTTTCCAAAACCTTCCATTTTACTGAATGTGTCATTGTTATTGTAATATTGAGTGTGTTTATTGGATTATAGTTAGGTAGGGAACCTCAGTGAACTGGCTTTTACAAAATCACTGTTTTTTCATCTGATTCCACTGATTTAAATTAAGACCTTTGGCCATGATGTCTCTATAGTGTGTGCAGTGATGTACACAGATTTATTGTTATCTTCATCAATGTCTATCTATATATAGACTATATATATATATCTATAATCTATATCAGAACTTGAAAAACAAACAAAAAAAAGTCTTCTCTGAAATAAATTAGCTGAATGGCTTTCACAGGGCAAGGAAAATGCATGTGGCCTAAATCAACATAAGGCTAAGACTTGATATGTTACTGTCTGCTTCTTCTCTTTAATAAGAAGGCTAATTCCTTCATTAAGCTCTTGGCTTTGAAGGCAGATGTTTTTGTAGCACTCTTCCTCAACTTTACAGCAAGCAAATTAAAAGCAGCTATCACAGGAGCCCATTCCTCCGCAGTGCCTGAAATATCAGTTTCAAGCTAAGAAGCGCTCTTGGAGACTATAAAGTATTTTTATGCCATTCTTAGTGTTTCCCGTTATGGAGTCCTAAAAGTTGGAGTGGGTGCTACGTTCTTGTTGAGCCCATTTGATGTAATTGCATTGCTGCTGCCCCTTTTTACCTTCAGAGTGATGCAACAGCTCTTGCAGGATTGGACTGTCACTGTTGAAACAGGTTTGAGAAATTGCTCGTGTGCTCTTGTCAGTATATTAATTGCTTTAATGCACTGAATCTTGTACAACACTGCATGCATTTTTGTAAGGAAATTTCAGAATTTGTTTTATAAGATCTGCACCAGGCTCAAGGTTACACGACTCATGCCATTGTATATTTCTAGGTTCTTGTCAGAAACCCAGAATGAGAAAATTACTCGCACAGAAATAATGTTTTGGATCTTTTTTTCCCCCTAAAAGTAAACCGCTCCTCTCTTCAGCCAGCTTGCCTATCTTGATTGTATTTTTTTTTTTTTGCCATTGTGCAAATCCTCATGTTTTCTAAGAGATAAGTTTTTCAGGAAAATACTGGATATTTTCCTCACTGCTAAGCCTGTGCTATATTCTGATGCCATGGTTACAGTGGAAACACTAATGATAAACAAGTACAAAGCTTGAAATCATGATAGAGTCTATTGTATTGGGAAGAGTAAGACAAATGTGCAAAATTCTAGTTCCTTTTGTTCACAGAGTATTCAGCAGTTGCAAAAATGATTTTTAACCTTATGATATTTATACTTCATGAACATCTATATGCAGAAAAATGGAAGTTATGGCCTAACATGCTAGTAAATATTTTATTAGATGGACATTTTAAAACAAAATAAATATAATTTTTTTAAAGGAAGATCAATAAGAAAATGTTTGCTTTGATTTCTAAAAAAGATATAGTGACAATTAAGAAGATGGCTGCGTTTTCAGTGGTGCATCAATACAGGCATAGCACAATCAACATGTCAGTTTTGCAAATTTTTTTTCTTTAGTAATGGCTACACTGCAGGTTTAAAGAGAGCTTTTCTGTATGTTAATGAAATGTTTTATACATGGGCACAAAGCATTTTCAAGTGGATACTGATGATCTTCCATTTTGATAAATACAAAATACTGAATGATAAACAGCCTGAAAGATCTTACTGAAAAAAACCAAAAAAAACCCAAAAAACCAGAAAACCAACCAATAGCTTAACTAGAAAGCTTTAGTTATATCTTTTGAGTTAGGTGATTCATGTAATAATGAAATATTTCTTTACTGGGTTAACATAAATGCCGTTTACGTATGTGTTGCAGTTGAGTTGATAATGTAGCTACTCTTTTATCAGTAGGATTTAAATCAGGAAGGAAAATTCCTTTAACATTTACTTCTGTGTATTAGAATGACCAATATTTATGGGTTTGGGTGACTGGTAGTGTTGGTTCTGAGTTCACGACCACTTTTCAGAGTTGACAGTAGATGAAATCAGTGTAACTGGACCAATGCCAAAGACTCCATCTAAGGGTCTTAGCCATGAACTTGACTGTACGTGACAAAACCTATGGAGTTATCCTCAGAAATCCTTTTGCAGGTTGAGTAGCAGAACTTACTAAATCAGTCAGAACATCACAACATTTAGCAAGAAAAGCCTGTACTTGACTCAAAATATTTTACAGCTCTATTTAGGTTAATGAAAGAAGTTTAATTTTCTGCTGTCTTAAAAAATCCCTAATGCTGTCAGTGAAAAATTAAAACACAGATTTAAGTGAGCTTTTCTTTGCTAGCCTTAAATATCTTCCTTTTTTTTTCTTTTCACTGCTGATTCTTAAGATCTTTTCTAACATACTTTTAAAAGCATTCTTTCGTATTTCCACTTTCTTAATGTGAAGTTAGTCATGCAGGTGTGCCACCACTGCATAAGGCAAGTTTATTGTGAATCAATGTAACATCTCAATAGCAATTTGGTGATGAGCTATGGGAAGTGGAATAGGGAAAATGGACACTGCTTTACATACTCGTTGAGCTGTTGAATTACATATTTTTGTATCAGGCTTGTAGCATGCTGCTGATGAAATTTTCCTATTGGAAAGACTCTGTCTTGAGTGTCCGAGCCTCAATCTGTAAAGTTAGGCACCTAGAGTAGTGCAGCTGTGAACGTCATAGTGCCAGCCTCTCCGAAGATGTGTTTAACATAAGGAGCAGATGCAAGGCAGAATATAGACGTCAGCTCCTGGCTTTGAAATGGCTAGCAGTAACAGGAACCAGTATGCCATCATTAGAAAATCTGGCAGCACTTTAGAAAAAGTTCAATAAAGAATTGAGAAGGCAGTAGCGTGGGGAAGGATTAAAACACACCTGAGTCCTCAGTCCCTTGAGCTGTCCATTTACTTGGAAAGTACAACAGTCTCCTTCTAGCTCCCATTCTGAATTAACTGGGAAGACTTCTTAGGGGCTTCTCAGAGGGTGGGTTTCTTGGAGGAGGGAGGGGTGGTTTGTTTGTCTATGTAGTAGCTTTCTCCCTGTTCTGTTGCTGAAATGGCACCTCGTTTTAGTCAGTGGGTGGTCTCTTATAGCTGGTGGGCAGAGTGGGGCTGCGATCATTTTATCACCGGTCACTGCGTGTGAGCCTCTGTTGAAGGTCATCATTGGGCTAGCAGTGTGTGGCTGTAGCGTATTTTCATTTTTATTTTCATTGACCAGCTGAACTTATCTGTGCAGATGGTGTTGAAAGGTCTAGAATGTTGCTTGTGAAAACTTTGCATCTCATCTAAACTGTAGTTCATGAGCTGCTGAAAAGCATTGTTATCAAAAGAGTATTTGTTGAAATGGAAGGGAAATTGCTGTCCTGTTTGCTAGGTTTCTGCATTACAAGGCTGGCACTGGGCAAGGTCTGTCAGGCTTGAGGGGTGAGCAGGGGCCAGTAGGGCACCTCAGGGACTCAGTGCAATAACGAGAGAGGGCAGCTGTGAAGACGAGAGGGGGGATTTAGGAGTGCTTTGTACAGGGAGGGGCTTCCTTGCCTTCTCTCTCATTCTGCCTCCCTCTATGCCTCCTCTTTTCCCTCACTGCTGCGGATGTGGTACAGTCACCACGCAGCTCACCCACTTGCTCCCTTGTATCAATCCCTTTCTGCAGCTGCACAAGTCTACTCCTACTCCCTGCTGGAAATGTTCTCTCCCAGCAGCTCCTGCTCACCTGCGGTACTTCCCAGCCTACTGAGGAGCCATAGAGGAGGAAAAACTGCCTCCGCAGCTGCTGCTGCAGGGAGAAGGAAAGGACAATGTGGAGAAAGGAAGAGATGAGGCATGGAGAGAAGCCTGGAGAAGGATTACCAATAGTTGCTGCTGCCCCACATACTCCAGCTGCCTTTTTGGAGCAGCAGAAAGCTGCATGTGTGGGAGACAGGGATGAGCTGGCATAGGTATACTGACTAGTTAGTTGATGGCCTTGTTGCTCACTGGACTGTTGGTTCGTTGGTGGTTTTTTTTTTTTTTTTTTCCACTACTTTGTTTAGTGTGTATCTTTCAAAGTCCAGAAATGTGTAGTTGAATGTGGATTTGGCTTACCAGCAAGTCCATGCACTTGTAGGTCAGGATCTGACCCTACGACTGACCAGAATCTCCTCTTACTGCTGCTAATAGCAATGCTGGTACTGAGTTTCTTGTAGTGACAGCACTCCTACTGAGCTCTAAATAGCGTTTGAAGAGTAAAGTTACTAGTTCTAGGTGTTTGTTCTAAACTGGACTTCTAGAAATGTCCAAATCTGATGACAAGAATTCCCGTGTTTCCTTTGTAAGCCAGTTTTTAGGCAGTGCATATCACTGCAGCTCAGGCAGTTCCATAGATGCTGTGCAAGAACTTCATGCCATGTGTAAGCCACAGAGTTCAATGAGTTCACTGGGCTCGATGGATTTTATGCAGGCATGTGTTTAAATTCTTTCCTGAACTTGAAACTGTGTTCCAAGGGAAAACTGAGAATAACTACCATTTAACAACATCCTTTACTTTCATTTTATCCTTACCGATTTATTATTCTTCTGCAAATCTTACATATGCAAGCCCGGTTTCTGCTTTCCTCGGCCATCAAGACTAAATCTCTACTCTCCCCATCCAGAATTCTTTAAATATTACTGAAATGAGGATTGAAGTTGGAATTGTAGGACTTGGCCTCTAAGTGCAATTACTTTCCACTTCCTAACTAAACTTTAAACAAATTGGGTTTGGGTTTTCAGATTTTGAAGAGGTGTATGTGAATTACGTTGTATAAAGAATGAAAGGTTGAGAACCTTTCTGCTTGGAACTGAATGGCTGAATTCATTTCTTCTTTATCCAGTACTTTCTTAATCCCCTTTCCCTCATCCCATTTACTGGACTGTAAGGCAGAGCCAGACGTCTGTTCCATCCAGTTTGTGCTAAGAGATTTTGAAAATGACAGGGTTTGCCAGTAATGGGAAATCTGTAGTCAGAGAGGGCTGAGAAGAGTCTTTCCCTCCATCCACATGGAAAGGTGGGGCTGGAACTATCTGAATGTGGAATAAGATCAGAAGTCCAAAGGCAGCTTGGAAAACAGCCAGCTTGGAGGGGGAAGCAAACCAACCCTGTTGTCTCTTGCAAGGAGCTAGACTGAGTAAGATCTTAAGAACAGAGTTATCTCACTTGTCCTTTTAAGTCATGCAAATTATAGCAGTTACAGGGGTTTCTACCATCTGGGGGCAAAGCAGTCATTACAGAAGGTAGACAAAAGGCTTTCAAACTTGTGTTTAAGTGACTGCTTTCCTATTTGGCTGGCAGTCACTAGAAGATATATTTGAATATAGAAGTATATTTGAATATAGAACTATATTTGGCAATATTAGTATGAAACTGCAACTGTAAAACTAATAAGTAATTCTGGAGATTGAGTAAGTTTAATGACAGCTATGTACTTTACACTGTATTGTATAAAACAAAATGTAAATGAGTAGGATTTAAGAACATCTTTAGAATTGTTATCTATTCTGATCATTAGATCAGCCACAGTCAGTGGCTTGAATTGCTAGTAAAGTTGATTTCTGAGTGTCTTCTCACTTATATACCTCTATGAATTAAAAAATCTCAAATTTTCATTTCTGTGATTTAACAGAAGTTGCAGAAACCAAAATATCACTTATGTCTGAACAGCACAGCTAAAAAAACCTAGTGATATTGGCACGTTCACCTTAAATCTAACAGGAGTTTTAACGTTTATTTTATTGGAAGCAGTGTTAGAGAAATGTTGCATAGTTCCAAGAGATTTTTTTTCCCACAGAACTCTGTAGGGCTTGAATTGTTGAGGAACAAGTAATGAAAGACCGTTGCTTTTAGAATTAAAACAAAAGGTGAAGCTTGATTCCATCAGAGGCTTACAGGCAGCCATTTTTGCTTTAAATCAGCTAACTTGAGTTGATTTAATTGTTACAGACAATAGAATCATTTTGGTTGTTTCTGGTATCCTGCTGGGCAATTTCATCGCAGGCAGGAACAAAAAGGCATAAATAATGCCTAGATGTTGCCAAATAAATATAGTGTCTGCTTTGTTTGAGCAGCCAGCCCTCATGATATCTCTGTATCTTAAATGAAGGGTAGGCAAACTTAAATCGGGTTTCAAACTTTGTATCCTTCAGTGCTTGCTGGCATCAGTATGTATCAGGCAATTTATTATGGGGGACCAAGGTTTCTTTCATTTTTCAGGACATTGGCCTTTTTAATGTGATAAAAAGTGTACGGCTTTGTCAAATATTAAAAGTTGTAAGTATCTTGAGATAGTAAAGTGGTAGCAGTGAAGCAGACACAATGGTGGTGGAGCTGTGAATGAAAGACCAGTGCATATTCTATGAAAGTGTTGAGGAAATGGTTGTAATTACATTGCTTTGTTTAATGGAACATAAGCCAGCAAGACAGTAGTGTTTTCTCCTTCCTCATTTTCTTTCAGTTTCCTTTTTGTCATCTTCTCTGGCTTCATGCTGCCAATTCTCCATCTTTCTTGATCTGTTTGGGCTTCAAGATGGTCAAGAAACGGTAGAGTGACCTTTACAAGATTGCCTAAGATTTTATTGCTGGCCATGCTACATGACTAGAATGTCCTGCTATAGATCTCTACAGAAAGCTGTTGCAAATACGGTTTTCTTCCTGGTACCATATTTACTCATTGCATAAAACTTTGTGGCATTTGTTAACTTCTCTTTATCTCAAGGTGAGGTTGATTGGTGGTCTGTGAAAACAATGAGTGAGAATGTGTTAGAAAGGGAAAGGCTAAAGATCACACATTCTGCATTCACTTTGGTCTCTTTCTTATGTTGTTCTAGTTGGACTTATTGAGGAATCTTTTTTTCTTTTCCCTTGTGAGTTTCCTTGCCTTTTCCTTCCCTGTTACTCTGTATTGCCTTTGCAGCTATTGCTCAAACTAGAGCGTTTGAGCTCATAGCTCACTTCTTTTCTCTTCAATCCACTGCTGTCATCATGTCCTCAAGACCTGGCTGGCTGTTTTAGCTTTTCCTTCATTTTTGTTGCTATTGCTTCCATGTATGTTCTTACTACTTTTGTTCTCATCACTCCCTCTTGTCACTGCATAAGTGAGCTCCTCACGTCAGTAGGACTTAGAAGCATCATTGGTACCCAAAGCTATATGAGTTGTGCTCAGCAGTTCTCGCCCCACTCTTGTCCCCACTGAACTTCTCAGCAAGCAGCAGGGAAGTAACCGACCAGGCTGGTGGCTGGCTGAGCAGTTATCTTCAATCAGAAGCAATGCACTGAATTTCCAGTTAGTTATATTACTGAAGTGGTTTAAGAAAGAAATGTAATGTGGTAGCTTTGAGCTTCAAGCAAAATTCTCTGGTTTCAGCAGGGGCGTGGAAGGAAGATGGTCCCACACTGAGAACTGGGCTGTTCCAAGCCATGGAAACAGTGTTGCAAAATTCCAGTTAGTACTGACTGCTGGAATTAGCAGCGACTCCTGGTTATGGAAAAATACCTGGTATAGTTTGGTGTGTGTGGTTTGTTTGTTTGTTTGTTTTTGTTAGTTTGTGTTGTTGTTATTTTTTAAATATAAAGCAAGGTTATGGTTTCTATCTTCAAAAAATCGAAGTCCCTGCACAGGTCAAGAGGAGGCAGATTGAGGAAGCCATAAGAAATGTTTTGGTCAGTGTCCCTAATTCTGAATCTCAAAGGGAGAGGCAATAGTGGAAATTTACTCGAGCAATGTGGAGATACTGATATTCTGCATGATGTGGTGTTTCTCCTCAAGGAGCTGACAACCCGTATGATCTGGTCCACAGTTCCCAAATTTCAAGGCATTTCTGAGTGTCCTGTATTGCCTTCGGAATGTTTGGGATCACTCGCTTTTAAGGAACTGCAGGACTTTTCTGTGCAATTCCATGAAAGCTGGCATTAGCTGTATTATTACATTTGAGCTTTTTTCTTTATCAGGAGTGGGTTAAAGTGCTACCAGTGCAATAATTTAATACAGACACAATGTATAGGGTTAATGATAAGTACTAATGTCACTGGGCTGAGATAAGCTATGTTACATTTCATTCCACTCCTTTGCTCTTTGTGCCAGCGAATTCTCAGAGCCTTGTCAAGTCTCTGAAAGGAGAAAAGAAGAAAGAGAAGCTTTATTAACCTCTCACAATTATTTTGAGGAAGTGTTACCCATTGCATCAGAAGCAAATGACAGCACTTTTCACCTAAGAGAACAAAACATTGTCTTGTAGCTTTTTCTGATGATCTTTATGCAATATGTTATTTTTACGTATTTATAGTCAAGTCCATTACATTAAAAAGAATATTGGTTTAGTGGTCTCATTTAGGAGGTGGCTTTGCATACGCATTTTTTATAAGGCTATGTTAAAGGTTTTAAAATACAAATTTAGCTAGACTGATTTTTAATGGTTCCCTGCTGTGTTAGCCACCCAGACACCGTGACGTACACAAGTTTCTGCAATCTCTTTGGGTGCTCTTTCCTTGCCTTCCTTTCCTCACACTACTCCTTTTCTCTGATTTGTCCGTTTGTCGCAAAATGCTTTGAATGGTGGGATCGTTTAGGACTGTGGGGTCCTGGTTCTTTTTTGAAAGGCCAAAACTGTTCAACCAAAACTGTTTGTGAGTCAGTGTGTGAACTGCTTTGTAAACTACTTGTGAGCACACTCTTCAGAAAGGTCAGGCTTCCTCCATGAGATTTCTCACCAGATTGGTCAGTTGGTACATGTGTCTCTGTCTTCTTCCAACTGATATTGTTTGGAGAGTTGTTTCTGACTGGTACTTCATTAGTAAAACAACAGTAAATCACTGGATATTTGAACAAATAAAATTGATCTCTAGCCTTCTTTGAATGGATTCTGGACACCAAACTGACCTTCTCCGACATGCTCCAGCTACGGCATTTTATTTAAAAAGCATGTACTCTCCTGCAAAACAGTGTATCAGTGTTACTAATACTGTAAAGCTTTAAAGATCCTTAATAGAGTTCAAAGTTTGTATTTCTTTACATTAGATTTTAAATCAGATGTGAAGTGTGAAAATGTCATTTTGTTTTTTATGCTATTCCTGGAAGACTGAAATAACAAAAACCCACCTCTGACTGAAATTGAAGGCAGGCATGGTGAGAAACAGACTCAGTTCTGGTGAAGGCTCTTTGCCCTACAGCTGTCTCCTGCTGTTACAGTGTAGGCTTCCTCTGTCTGGGACCTGGGTGTAATTGTGGCTGTGATCAGTAAGACAAATTGCAGGTGAGTATTTTGTAGAACTGCCTGCAGCTCCTCCAGCATCTGTGAATCAGTCCTGCACCCTGTTTGCAGAGTAGGAAGTAAATTTTGCATCCCAGCACCAGTGTGCCAGTCTGCAGAACCCCTTTACGCACGGTTAGTCAACTTTATGATGCAAATAATGCGATGTCTCAGAGACATTTTATACACCTGTGAAAATTTACTTGATGCTAATGACATCCCCAGTAAGAGAGGAGTGAGGTGTGGAAGCCTTCGCGGAGCGTGGATACATACATTTTGGTAGGGTGACAGTTTTGAATGTAGGAGTTACTACTTTGATAACATTCACAATGTGTTAGGTGCTGCAGTAACAGAAAATTCATAGTTCCTTCCTGGAGGAGCTTACACTGTAAAATCAGGTAACTTATTATCTCACTTTTGGATAATAAACTACAACATAAGGTCTATAAAGGTTCTGTACCTCTATATCAAGATAGAAGTACAGAAGCTGTAGAAGATGCATAACAAAACACAAATCTATACCATTCAGAACACAAACATGCAAAAGAAATAAATGGTGTGTTATTGCAACTTTGAAAAATGTATTTGATGGCTCCGGGAGAAGGAGTAATTGTCTAATTGATAAGGAAGAGCATTTTTATTGACGTGAGTCAGCAGAGAAAGAGGCTGAAGCTTAAATTGTGTGCCCAGCCAAGGAACATGTAAAGAAGATGGACAGCCATATTATGATGCAAAGCCACTTTGTAATATACAGGATTACATGAATAAGGAACACCATATTTGCATCAGGCTTTATTTAAAAAAAGTTTAATAATGTCATAACATTTCGCAACATAAAAATCGCTGTTGTCGGTATTGATTTGCCTTAGTGTTTGTGGTGTCAGGTGAGATTGGTGAATTCGTTTTCAGAGGGCACAGTTTGCATTGCTCCTGATCTTTATTACTTTATGACTGAAGTCTTAGTGAGGCATGAGATAATGTGTAAGAATTTCATCATAATCTTGTGTGCTGTGAACTGGTCAGACAAGTTTTTACCTATTTAAGTTGTCCTGTGTCTACTTGTGATATAACATTATCTCCTCTCTCTTCTGTAATTTTTGCCTTTATTTCCTTTCACATAGTTCCTTCAAACAAATGAGAACATGAGTAAGGAACAATGCTGAGATGGACACTCGCTTATGATCCAGATATAAATCTTCTTATAAAATGAATAATCCAGCCATTTATATTAATGGTTCCAAAAGAGGCTTTTGTCTGCTTTAGATTTAAGTGTTACGTAGATCTTATCTGTCTGAGGTAGTAATGAAATTCATTAGCAAAATATGGAGAATCTTGAGCATAGTTATCTTCACAGCATTCCTAAGAGAAAGTGTAATGGATAGAGAAATCATTCCTCCATGTCACCCAAAAGTATGGCACGAGCATTATTATGTTTTTCATCTTGGAGCTTTGCAATGGAAGTGCTGATATCCTCATTTTTACCGAGAGGGGCCTGGGTCTGAGACCTACCTGACTACCACTTGTCAGAGCTCTCTTTCTGTCTTGCAGCTCCTTCTTCATCTATTCAGCATTCTTCTTATTCTGTTTTTCTAAGTATCTTTGTACATTGTTATCCAAACTCATAAAATTCTGTGTGTTTATATTCCAAAAACTGAAGTTAACATAAGAAGACAAGAGCAGACAAAATGTATTGTTGTTTGAATATTCATGCACAAAATTGAGGGGAAAGGAGACTTCTCTTTGGATCACTCATTTGAAGAAATAACATTTAATTTTCCATTTTTAAGGACTTGCCTTAGATACTAACAGTAGATATGATAGGTTTTTTTAGAAAGACTGAGGACCATACAACTGGAGTTGCGTGAAGAGGGAGTGAGTGCAGCTGGTTATGTCCTGAGGAGCAGCTGTGCCAGGCAGCAGAGCCCAGTAGTTCAGCACCTGAGCGTGTTTATAAAGCATATGCAGCGAGGTTGGATTGGTGGTGCCTGCCTGGCCAACTGCTGCCCTGTGGTTTACGCAAGGCTGTCCCTGGTTTTGGAAAAGCCACAGAGTCAGTAGACCAGATATGCTAACATGTCCTGGGATTAACATGTTACACTTCAGGATTGATCCTGAGCAGGATAAATTTGATGCAGATTATAGCAATGGAAATTTTATGAATTTGAGAAAGAGGGATTCGGTGGGAATTAAAAGGTTACTCAAAACTGCTTTGCAAAATTATTAGTTATTCAATAGTTATTTACCCTGTTTGGAGCTCAAATCATAAGAGAGAACAACAGCATAGCTGCTGTAATCATTTCTCAGTGAAGAGGTGGCATTCTGTCGGGTCTCTTGATCTCGTGTGTATATTACTGAGCTTCCTTATCAGTATAAATTTAACAGCTGGACTTGTAAGCAAAATGAAGGTTTTTACTTACAGCCTTTTCATCTGAAAGGTATTATCCAGACACTGCAGGAAAAAAATGTCAAAATGTGGATTGTTAAGGTCCGTCATACTAAAAGTAGGCAGTGACTGGAATATCTGTTTTGTGGTATAATGTGGAACTGCAGGCACTGGAGTACAAAGGTGATGAACTTATGGCTTCAGTTATTTCAAGTTTCCATCTGTTCGTGAGAATTAACTTTAAACTCACAGCTTATGCATTCCTGGGTAGCCATCCAAAGTTTAATATTGACTTTGCCATATACTGATCAGTGATCTACAGCAATAAATCAGCACTCTTAGTATCTATTAGTCTTCACTTGGATTTGCTTTGTTTCAAATAGGTGTAACTCATGAAATTCAATCAGAATTTTCATTCAGGGAGTAAGTTAACACCTGATTTCTTACCCTACATTTATAGTGTGGCATGTTTGGCTGCAGAGAAGCTATGAATTTGTTGCGCTATTGTTAGGCAAGTATGAGAAAACATGGTGCCTGAATACAATCAATTCTCTTCAAATTCTCCCAATGTAGCAGGTTTACTTTCCTGGAACAGCAAAACTGATTAAGTATGAGCTTTGTTAAGAAAGAGTACTTTGAATGAATACTGGAATTGAATGAATGCTAGATGAATATGTAGTTTTTTATTAATATCGTTGGCAGGCCTGCTGTACAATATGAGACTGTATCAGTCATCATCACTTCAGTATGAAGTTGACATCTGTGTCCTCACTTCTTTAAATATGAATGTAGTACCTTAGATGTTCTCAAGGCTGACATGTTTCAACAGCAAAAAAGAGAGCATATGGGAGAGATATCCAGCAGTCCTGGAAGTATCTCTGCTCAAAAACTGGATTGCCAAGTAAGAGGGGTAGTAGAAGACCTGAGGTGGGTAACTCCTCTGTGTCTTAGAAGTTCACAAGCTCAGATTCTACGTGCCAGGGCTTGCATCTTCCACGTCATTGACTCAATGCTACTTTTCTTCAACCCTGTGGCCTTAAGAGATGCTGCTTTTCAATACCAGTTTTCTCTGTTACCTTGCTCTCCCAATTGTACTTGCTGTCACTGTTTCATTGGTTGCTGTTTGCATCTCCTCACCTGAGAGGTACCTTTCTTCTGCTCCTGGCAGAATTTAAAAATCGTTCTGACAAGCTGCATTTATCAAAACTCCTGTGGGGGATCCTGGTTCAGAAAAAGGGGACATAGCCGAGCAAAACCAGGGATGTGATAAGCCTGATTAAAAACAAAAAACAACAAATGAAAAATAATTTGGCTTTGACTCAGTGTAACTGTAAAACATGGGGGTGAAGAGGGACTAAATAATTTATCCTCATTTATTTGGGCACATATATCCAACCCATTCTTGGTTTTCTTTACTACTAGGTATCTAGAAGAATAGATGCCATTCTCCACCAACTGTGTTCTTTTTTCCCTGGAGAAAGAGAGACTGGTAGTAGCTTTAATTACAGTTAACGTATTTAATCATTATAAAGCTTAATTTGAAGACCTACTTTGTTACACTGTGTTTCCCAGTGGCCTGATCCAAATGTGCTTGTACTTCTAGTGTCACAGTTGGTTAAATACATTAAGGCTGTGAGTGTATGTCACAGGAAAAGTTTGCGTTGACTGGAAGGGGACATGGTGGGCAGCCTCCCTTTTAGGGCTTAATGAAAACTGTGTGAAAGCAGTTACAGAAGGAAAATATGTTACTCAAGGAGAACAAAAGCAAGTTCTGTCAGGTGTGTCAAGGCCAAGACAACTCAGATGAGTTATTACTGGCTCTTATTAGCATGCCTGAAAAAAGCAATGTTCTTTGCTTCAGCTGGGTGGCCCTCAGAAAGGGGAGAGATTCTTTCCTGCCTTTTGAAACCATCAAAGAATATGAGAGCAATCATTTCCAAAGTTATCTCTGTGTCGGAAAGCCTCACTGTTCAGGATAAGCCAGAGTAAACAAAGGACAAATAGGAAGTGACTTTCAAAAAGTATGGGTTTGAACCTGCAAGATGCTGAGTGTCTCCAGTGAAATGCTGAGCTTGCTTGATTTTCAGTAAGCTTCTGTCTCTCAGTTCTGGCCAGGTCAGGTCCTAAGACTGCTACTACTCTCTGAAGTAAAATCATGTTACTGCTGTCAGCTTTTTTGGGGGGCCATATTGCTTGCAGTGAGCATCATCAATGCTCTGTATGCACACAGACATTTGCAGCACTTGAGGAAGACAGAAACTGATCTACAGGGACTATATCACTTTCACGTTTTAGTTGTTTGTCGTCTGTACTGCTGAGAACACTGATAAGAAAATGGGACATCAGAGGGTAAAGGAAAATGCCAGATGCTTACCTGGAAATGGAAAAAACATTCTTTAGTTTTACTCCATTGTTTAGGAGCATTTCTATATGCTTTTCCTCTATCTAGAGTAAAACAGTACTGGATTTGTGTAGTACTTTTCATCGATAGATTTCTGAGTGAGTATCACTTTCAGTGTGTTGAATATGCAATCAAGACCTTCAGGTGAAGGAACTCATATTGCTTTCACATGAATTGCAAAGACCTTCATGTTTAGCTTTATTGACTTCAGTGGAACCATTCATGGTGTATGGATATCTTAGGAGGAGATTCAGAGCTTGCCCGGGATGTTTACATTAAGACTCCTCCTCTCCCAGTAATGCATAATTTACTGTCCCTATGAAGTTAACTTGCTACCTATATTCTAGGTGCAGTCATTGTTGGAATTATTTGAACTAAGGGTGGGCATAACAAGACTTCACTGCTAGTCATGCTGAAGGGGAGAACTACTGTTTCTTCACTGTAGTTTCTAGAAGTTATACAAGGAAATCCATATGCTCTAAGCATGAAATGAGAAATGTATATACGGCATTCGGACCAATTCAGTCTTTTCTTCACTTATTACTGTCATGATGAGCGAGTGGTTAAAATTTTTACATCTGGTTTTTGCAGCATGTAGGAATAAAGCTCATTCTGAAATGGTACTGAAGCACATAGTGACATGACAGAAATGAGACATGATTCCTTTTCTTCTGGCTGAAATTTTAAAACTGTGCTAATGTTGTGTAGAAGGCTTGGACAATCTTGTGTAAAATAAATTTTGATTAAATTATGACTTTTCCAGCATTGTTTTCCGTGGCTGGAGTAAAACTCGTGCATTCATGGACTCTTCCAATATTTAGATTATAAAATAATTGGAGGCAAAGAGGAGGAAAAATTAGACAGGTTTTTAAAAGAAACAGTGTTTAATTCTACAAAAGCTCCTGCCTCAGGCGTCAGTGCTCAGAGTTTCATCAAACAGGTTCTTCTACCTCTGTTTCCTCATTCTTCCTGAGAAGAGTCAAGCTGACCATGCACATTTAATCATGAAGCCTCAGCCTTCCTTGTGCTCCACAGAAACCTAAGAGTGTCTCCGTGCCTATGGAGCTGCAGCACCCAGAAAATACCCAAAGTACAGATACTGAGCTCTGGTTATTTAGCAGAGAGGGGGCAAATTGTTTTCTAGGACAGCTTTTTTTTTTTTTTTTTTTTTCACTATATGCATCGTGATGACTTCTGCGAGGCCACAGGGAAGCTGCACCGAATTTAGCAAGCAAGAAAGGAAGTTACTGCTTTGGAGGGGAGGAAGTTTCCTCTCAAGCCTGGGGAGGCTTACTTTACATCATGAAATGATGAAAGTCATCCAGGATGGTTCTTAACACAGCAGAAAATAGTAAAAAGGACAAGTCAGAGAAACATTCCCTAATATACAGTAATCTTTAGTGGGTGATATTGCATAGTCATATGATGCTATCATGCAGAACAGCTCAGTGTTTCTCACATTAGCTCAAGGGTGATAATACTGAGAAGCGTGGTGTGGGACAGGTGAGCTATCCCAGCAGTTAAATTTCTAGGGCCCTTTCTCTTTAGGGTATAGATTTTCCATTATATCCTCTTGAACCTGAGTATCTGGTACAGGACTTTCCTGGATAGTACTGATAAGGGCAGTGTCCTCTTGTTGTGGATTGTAACTTCAAATCTGTGAATTCTTAGCATTAAAATAAATGTGTTTCAGACAATGCCTATGCTGAGAAAAGAACCAGACAAAGTCTTACCCTTTGCCATACAGAAAGGGTCAAAATTCATTTTTATGTGGAAGGTATGACTACCTGTCCTGCTGCCACAACTGTGGTGATTCTGTGATCAAGAACTGAGAAAGAGTTGTTCGCAATTGGATTACCAATACAATAAGTAACTGTGTGGTGATGTCCTGCAGAGGTGCAGCTGGTAGCAGGGAGCACAAGGCATTGCACACATGGGCTGTTGTTTGGGAAGATTTTGAAACCAGTGTGTGTATCAGGGGATCTGACAAGAGAACCGAGCACTTCTCTTAAAAGGGTAGGATAAAGCTCAGCCCTCCCTCTTCTCTTCTCCCCTCTTTTTTTTTTCTATGGGAAAGTGGACATCAACACTGTCAGACCCTCTGGCTAGCATTGCCTGAGTGGGGAGAGAAGAGAATAAGAAAATTGAAGTTGTAACAGCAACCTTAAAAAAATAAAGAACTCCTGAAAATACCAGAGTATTACACCAGAGAAATATGTGTCTCTGATAAGTAAGCCTTGATATTGTTGTTCAAATGCTTACAAGAAATGTAGCATTGCAGGCTGCATTGCAGCCCTCTATGGCCTTAATACATTGATCAGTCTATAGTGTGGTTGCATGACCTGGCTAAAACAATTTTATCATAAGATATACTGCAAGGTTATTGGATTGAACTGAAATTATTCCGTACTGTATGATTTATACAATTCATTTACATATACAAGGTAGCGAGATCCATATGTCTTTACCACCAAGGGCTTGGTTTGTCACCTACAAAATTGTGTGAGCTATTCTGATACCTGCAACACTGATCAATATCTCATCCTCAGATGGTTGTGCATTTGAATATGGGCCAAGTGTAGATGGAGGGAGGCTAGGAAGATGTCCTTGCTAATCTGGTTGTTCAGTAATTGCCCACTAGGAGGTTTATTGCACCTTTTCTCAGTGTATTTTGAGGGGTTTGCTGAGAAATTTCTGCAACTCTGCAGACCACTGAGAGAAAGCATGGCAGTTCCTGTTTGCCATCTGAGGCTGTCAAAGGTAACAGTTACACGTACTGTATCAATAGAATATGTGATGGGGTTTCCATGCTTTTTTTTTTTTTTTTTCCCCTAGCTGATGTGTTTGATCATTGACTTCTTTGATAAACCAGTTCTGGGGCTTAAAGTGAGACAGTGTTTTTTCCATTCTTTGTTGTGCTTTTGGCAGAAGGTGGAGAAAATACAGCTACTGCTCCCCTTTCTATCTGAGTTCATTTTGTTTTCTGCTCTTTGTGCTCAGGTATAAAATGAAATGGCTTGCAAGTAAACTGTTAAAACAAAACTCAAAAGTACTTTATATTCTCTCCTCACAGTGCTTGTATGAAAATAAATAGGAACAGATCAAATTGGGAAAATTCTTTCTCTTGCTCCTGAAGAGAAAGCAGTTCCTCCATTATTGAAATTTTCTGCAAAGTAAATCACAGTCAGGCTGAGTGTAAACAGCTACAGGATGATAGCACTATTTTTGTTGTTGTTGGGCTTTGTTTTGTGTTGTTGGGATGTATTTTTTTTTCTTTAACTGCAGCTTTAGCCATTACAAATTGAACCGCTAAAGACACAGCAGTGTTATTTTGAAAATTCAGAGCATATTCTGTTCAGACCAGGAAGTGAGGTGTTGTCCTTTTAAAGCCTGATATACAGAAAAGGGTATTTCTGACGCATGACCTTCGGTGAACAGGAATTCCTCTAGTCAAAATCTCATCCTTACCATGAACTTCACTGCCACAATTCATCCTCTCACAGCTGCATGAAAAGTGACATATAATGGAAAAAATTAGGGCTTTGAGAGATTTTGATCTAATTTTATTAGATAAATAACAAGGGCTTGCAAAATATGGATCATGCGTTTTTTGCTGGAATGTTTTCCCTGTACATAAATGAACTTTTAGGTTACAAGAGATTTTTTTGTCAGTAGAGTTCATTAGCTGTTAAACAACAAACAAGCCTGTTTGACTATCTAACCGTAAGCATCGTGATAGAAATTAATGGAGTTCAATTTTTTTTTGTAAATCTGGTTTGAATTTTGAGTGGTGAGCATTTGAAACTCCAGTCTGAAAAAATCTGACTCTGTGTGCCCTTTTTTTGTATATATTTGTTTTCACTTTTTTTTTTTTTTTTTTTCTCTCTCACTCTGGTCTGAAGGCAGTGAGAGAACGCCCAGTAAGTGTCAGGTTTGAGAACTATGCAAAAATGTTTTTATGACCACAGCAGGTAACACACAATTCTCAGTCTGTGATGGAGTGAATTAGCAGTAATAATTTTGTGCAGATATTGACTATGACTGCAGTTAAACGCGTGCAAAAATTCAGCCTGTTTGCCAGAGATCTAAATTCTGGAAGCCCTTGAATTGAAGCTTTTTTGGAGTGGGAAAGAGAAGTATTTGGCAGGCGTCATTTTAGAACTCTGTACTTCCAGATTTTGCCAAATCCTGCTGTTTAACAGCCCAGATTTGCTAACCTCTAGAACGTACTACAAGGCCTACAATTTTTTTGTCTGCTTTGGTGTGGAAGTGGGTGTTGGTAGAGTTAGATAGTGGTGGAGAGGGGATTTCTTGTTGAGATTACTCTGTTTTTGCTTTTGCTTTTGTTTTGTTTTGTTTGCTGGATAATTTTATTTAACCTCAGGCAATTTATTTCTGGTATTTGATTTTAAAAGCTTGCCAGTGACAGAAAGATCACTGAGTGACATTCCATTGTTTGAGCAAGAAAACGAATAAGTAATGGTTTTGTAACTCAAATTCCCTATAAAAGTTCTGCAGCTGCTAATTGTGTACAGCCTGTATTGTTATCTATAGGATACTGCAAATGTGTAGGGATTTTTTTCCTTCAGAAAATCTCTCAAAACTAAAAGATTAATGCAGTGAATCCAAATAAATGTAAGCAAAGAGCCCTAATGGGGTGAAACTAAAGATTTTGTAGGACTTTTAGATACGTTAGGAGAAGGCATTATAGCATAGGCATCAGCGTGGATGCTGACAATTCCATGCAGGCAAGACAAATCAATATACAGAGAGCTTTGATTATAGGACAATTTTTAGAGGAATTCTTAGGTTGGGTTTAGAAAGTAGAAATCAAAGGGCTTGTATGATCATTTACCTGGAGATCCAATACTATACCCCGTGTAGGAGGTGTCAGCAGTGTCAGATAGTGCTCATTTATCATCACTCAAATCAGTTGTTCGTATTTAAGCTCAGAATTATGCTATTATTTTTGATGAACTTCTGACAACTCATTTTGCCAAAATTGTTTTTAAAAGTAATTAAAAATTAATTAGTCTTTTGGGGAAACAGGGCTGAGTCATATTTTAAAGTGTTGGAAAAATAAAGCTCATAACATCTCAATACCAAAATTTATGAACAGATATAAGCCCCACTTAAAAAAGTCTACATAATATGACTTTGCAGAAAATGTTCTAGCTTAATTATAGCAATGTGCTTCGAATTTTCCAGCGGGGTCATTTATTTTGAGGATATGTCTCGTCTCTTATTACTGTAACTACGAATAAGTTGGTTGTTGGGTATGTGTTGTCCAAACGTTGCACGTAACTTTCCTGGAATTTGTAAAGCTATTCTGTTTGACATTAGTTGGCATACCTTGTTTGCAACCCTTGTAATCCAAAAATAAAATATTTATGTGTCTCTAGTAGCAAAGTACAAAGTACCATAGTAAGAACAACCATATATGGGCCTTGCTTTGTAAGTTGTCAGTTCCCCCTAGCTCAGCATTTGATGTCTTCTGTCTCTTTTAAAACCTGCTGGAACTACTCTGAAGTTACAACTTTGAAACCAGAATCATCATTTGGCTTGGCTGTATGGAGGAGAAAGAGACTAAAGTCTCCTGGTTTAGGATGCTATCAGAGTGCTGCTTTTGCAAGCAGACATGCAGAGAGAAGTGATCTGCTGTGGTTGGTGCTGGGAGCAGCTCCCACTTTTATCACCAAAGCAGGTTTTGGAAAAACAAGGGCTTTTTGAGATATATGCAAGAGAAAGGCGTGCCTTAGAAAGGCTTGCTTACTTTTTATCCATAGCTAAGGATGATATTTTTCCTATATGTTTTTTTGTGTGAGAAGGAAGGGAAAGAAGCATAGGCGAATTTTCAACCTGCTTAAGGCTTTGGTGGTATGCTGAGGATTTTCTTCAAGGTGAGTACCATGTCAGCCAGCTTGTTTGCCAAATAGTCTTTTATTCTTTTGTGCAGCCAGATATGTTTATGCACATATTTTCCTGGCCTATCTCCTTTCTTCTCTCTCTAATTTAAACAATTTCATTGTGAAATAACAATAAGAAAAAATCCTCCAAAAATAATGCCAACTGCATGCCTCAGGGTTAGCAAGTCAGGTGTGCAGAGGTAGAAGTGGAATATAAAATGTTTCATCCATGCCCAGAGGTTTATGAGGAATAAAGCCTATCTGGATTTGACTTAATACTATGTGGCCCCTGACTTTCATCTTGCATTACAATCTTTAGCACAGAAAGGCTGAATATAGATGCAAAAGGAGTAAGCTGAGTGCTGCTTGTATTGTTTTGGTGCCGTGGTGAATTTGCCACCTGACATTCTGTTTCCTGGGGCATAAAAATATGAAAATTTCTTACTTGGGATTCAGCCATATTGGAACAGGGTGCTTTGCTTACAGACAGGTGACCATTCGTCATGTTTTGTTTAGCATTTTACAGGGGAATGATGGAAAATAAGAAATCTTCTGATTTATATTCCTAATCACGTTATCAATATGAAGGTGGGGTTAATAGTTGCGGTATCTCAAAACAAGGTTACTTTAGGCTTTGAAGGTGTAACCGCAGCACTGCCAGACAGATGCTCTTCCTCTGACTGCGCTGGGCTTTGTGTCTTTATAATGGTTTGCAGGAACTGAGTGGAAGTTCTGTCCTGGTAGGGGCTGCTGAGCCCGTCCCATCGGAAGCTGCTGGGAGGAAGCACAGGGGTGGCTGCAGGCAGGAACACACTCGCTGCAAGTCACGAGTAGGAACAAGACCAGCGAGGAAGCAGCCGGCATGCATCGTGGTCACTGGGAAGACAGTAACATTTTCTGGTGTTGGGGTGTGATAGCAAACCGGAATCATGAAAAGCTGTGGTGTGTTTGTGACCGTGAGCAGCAAAGAAGTGGGGGAAGATAGGAAAGGGAGATCACTTGACAACATACAGCCTTCAGAATTCCCTGGGAGTTTTTGTGCTGCTATATGTTTTGGCATTGTGCTCCAACTTGATGCTAGTTATTGAATGTAGCCTATGAAGCCTCCTCTCCATCCTCCTTCACTGGTTTTCCCTGAGAGCCCCCATTTGTGCGCACGTGTAATTTCTTAAAGATTAACCTTCTCTTTTGCTCTTCTAATTCACTTTTGGTGAAGATGTATGACTTTAAGTATTATTTGTACTTTTCTCAAAGCACTCCTGGAACTACTCTTTGCAGTGGCCACTTGGATTATTTATACCTTTTTTAAAAACTGAAGACATTTGAAAAATTAACATTATGAAGTTGTATCCACCAGTTCACTTATCTCTTTGGCAAACAAGAATATGAGTAACATAAAAAAAAACCTGCAGATAGAACTTGAGCAACATATTAACAAATATGTTTATTTGTAATTTTATTCATAGAGATTACTATATCAGTGTTAACATTAGTTTGTAAAAAGTCTCACCTACCTTGAATAAAGGTACTGGGCAATACACTAATTCTCCAAAAATGTTTGAACTGTAAATGAGCATAAATATGTATCTTCTGTACAACAAATTTCAAAGCCAAATAGCACACATTATAGAATTTTATGTATGGTGTGGCTTTGATTCATATGAATGCTAATACTCCTTTCCATTGTATCATTTCTGCCAAGAAATGTTCTAGCATTTCAAGCCTTCCAGAAACATAAAACTAGAAGATTTTTTTAGATTTGCAAGGCCCAAATATCAAGGTAATTATGTATTTTATGCTTTTCCTAATAAATATATGCATATATTATTAATTAATGTTTGGTTGTGCTGAGAAATATTAGCAGTATTTGCACTCTCCTGGAAGGATAACAACTTTAGTTTGTTCCTGTCTGCATTCATTTTAATGTAGCCATCCTAACACTGTGCCTAGAAAACCCTTATACCAGGCTGCTGCATAGTGTTAACACTGTAACCACCATTTGGTGACCCTGGCCAATGCTATGTTGGGGTGTGTCAAGTAGCATGATGAATATGTACGGATCCGTATTCTATAAAATTTGAAATGATGTACAGTGTGCTATTTTTGTTGGAATATACAGGCAGTGTCTAAGCAAATTGAGTATTTATTTGCATGAAACTGTAGTTCTCTTACACTTAGTCTTTAGCTGGAGAGTAGCCAGATAAAGAGCTTTTCTGGGTTAGGTGCTTCAGGGCTTGTGGTTAAAAAATGGTTTGTAGAATACTTCTCTTGTCAGTAGCCTGAGGGGATGCAGGCCTCCTTGTCAGTTTTTACTGACACACTTCGAGTCACACATACAATGCCACGTGTCATTGTGTATAATGGGTCAAACGTTTGTGGGTTTTGGTGCATGTACCAAAGATGCATTTTGCCTGGATGATAGCTTGATAAATCATCAGTGTAGTTTCCATTGTCCATGAAACTAAGCTATAAATTCCTTGGCAGTCAGGGTTACCTGGAGACTAATATAAAGGTTGCAAGTATAAAGGTAGCGTGCTTTGTTATTTCAGATGCACAAGAGTGCCAAAAAGCAAGGCTAATGGTCTGCATTCCAAAGCTCAGGAGAGAGCCAGATCAGCAAACTGGAGACCTCTTGTCTACCCTATTCATTCCAGCTGGTCGGGACTTTTTTGGTAATCCAATTTTTATTTTGAAAATACTGTTCTGTCACAAGCAAAATTTTTTCAGTCAAGCATAGCTGTTTTCACATAATTTACACTGGAGAAATATTTATTAGGTCCTGGATGGAATTAATGCTCCTAGCCAGCAGCTCACGATGAGAACAGTTCGATGGCACGTAGGAGAGTGCTTTCAAAGCTGTGTTTCTTTGATGAGTATGAGTTTCTGGTGTCACATCTGAGTGACCTGTGTTACTGTTTGGGAGTAAGTCTCTTATACTTCCCCCATTTCATTTCAAGACCTCCAAAGATATTTGGATTCATTTTAATATGCAGTAGAGCATTGGTAATAGAGAAATTTTGAGATTGCAATGGGATGGGGTAGGGAAGCCATTTTCTGACCAGCTCTATGCAATAGGTAGTACGGTGGGTATGTCCTAATGCTATATTAGAAACACGTTGCCTGTCTTGAAATCTTACCGATGATCTTCGTGATAGGGGAGTAGGAGAATTACAAATTTCCTGATCTGTGATGACCTTCACAACTTTATCTTTCTCTTCCATGCATATCTAAGCACAGAAAAAATTCTGTGCTGCAGCATATTGTCAGGTGGAGTTCAGTCATTGCTCAGTTTCTTTACACTGTAAGTTTTGTCAATAGCTAATTTAAACCTCTGAAACCTCTCTGAAACTGAGGGTACAACCACTCCCTTTATTTGTGATGGTTGTAAGGATTAAGCTTCTTTATACAACCAGGAAGCTAAAACAATAGCAGCCTCCGCCCTGCTGTGGATTCTGGGGATTGCTGCGTGGATGGTTTAAAAAGTAATCCAAACAGTTCAGAAGCAGTCAGGTTGATTTCCAGCAATGAAGATATTCACTAAGGTTAGTTTTCAGATACCTGTCTGTTTGATAACTGTTTAATTTATAAAGCAAAATTTGTAAAGGGAGGCCTGATCCCTGTCATTTATTTATGGCTAACAATAAGTTGCTTTCAAAATATAAAATGAACAAAACAGAGAAAACACAACCTTCACCATGACAGAAGTTGTCTCCCTTCCCTTCGCTCTCCTGCTAATGCATACATACATGCATATATAAATAAAATTTTGTTGGTAGTACTATTTTAATAGATGGGAAATGACATACCGTATTTGATACAACTTTTCCTAGCAGTCTTTGTTTCACAAATCACATTTTGGAATGAGAATTAAATGAGGAAACTAGCAAGTTGTTGCTAGTTTGTTTAGTTAGCATCAGTCATACAGCTCTGCAAGAGCTCTTTGAGGGGAGCTTTGTTCTAAATAGATGTTCTAAATAGCTTTGTTCTAAATGTAAAGCTCATATTATTTTTGTTTACTACCATAGTTCCTGAGACTCTAATTTTGGTTAGGCTGTAAGCAAAAAATAGAATCTTGTTGTAACAAGCATTTCATAAAATTAAATTTCTACCTCTAAGAGTGAATGGTGTGTTAGTTGTTCATTTTTTTCTTATAGATGATTTAACTTTAAAGGGAGAAGAGAGAAGGATGAGTTTCTTATAGTCGAGTAATACCCAGGTCTCTCATGTCCTTGATCACTCTAGTGTGTTTCAAGCACGGATTAGCAAAGAAAAAGATCTGATCTCAGTAGATGCTCATTCATTTTGAGTTTTCTCTAAGTTGTGAGATAAATTCAATTTGTCTGAAATTTGGTGTGCAGAAGACAAGAGGTGGAGAATGAAACCACAAAGAGGGATGAAGTGACCAAGGAGAATAAGATCTGTTATCTTCATGTTTTATGAGTAGTAACAAAATTACAGTTCTCGTCAAAGTGATTCCCTTGTCTGTGATGGACTCAGCAGATGTCCAGGACAGAAGGCAGTGCTGACTTTTGAAATAGCTTTAGCTTTTTGCACAGAAATCAGATGTCTAACTAACCTCCTTTCGCAGCCAGAGGTCAGCCATACAAACAGATATCCAAACATTACTGTCATTGTCAAGTCTTTTTTCAGGTGCGGGAGGCAGACCTGGGTTATGTGTTGATACAAACATTTGTACTGTTTGATGCTGCCTGTTCATTTACTGTGGCTGATGATAGAAAGAACATGGATCGTGTTCTTTGTCTGGCAATTGTTCAAGTCATACATAGACCCACACAACACAAGTTTCAGTTGTTGTTTACACAGCTCCCTAAATTTAGTACATAGGAATTTAGTCACTGCAAGACTGTGATCATGACAATTGGACATAGTCCTGCACACCTTGACATGTGTAGGCTGCTTCTAGGCACTTGAAAGTCTAAGTGTGCTCCTGGAAGGACTCATTTCCAAGTCCTGCATGCACCAAAAAGAGATGTTTCGCCTCTTGGATGCATATAGCTGTTCTTAACGACAGTTCATTGTTTCCTCAGATATACTACCCAGAACAGAACTGAGCAGTGTCTCAAGAAAGTTCCATCAGCACAATCAGATATTAAGAGAATCTTTTTCTTTTGATTATCATAATAAATGTATTTATAACCTAATAAATTGGAAAGCAGTTCATCAGCAGCACGGGAGGGAACTGTTCCTGAGATATCTTGAAAGTTTCTTAGAGATTGTTGTTGAGGCTACGGACTTTGCATATGCTTAACAAAAAAAAGTTTCTGTTGAAACATAACAGTGATCATAGGCATAATGTCTGCTTAAAAGAGAGATGCCTTTTAAACAATACATTGTGTTTATGCTTCAGTAAACTAGTCATATCTTCCTGTATATTAGTACAGAGAGCAGAGGAATCCCTGTAATGAAATGCAGGAGAAAGCTGTTTGTCTTCTGATTCAAGCCTCTGTATGTAGCTTTTTCATTTCAACTTTAACCAAAAAGTAATTATTTTTACATTAAAGAGTCTTCTAATTTTGCTGGAATTCTGTACTGGCATAGTAAAAGTAGATGCTTTTTGAAATTGGTGACCTCTTGTACTTTGCTGAATGCTTACAGACTTTCAATTCTGGATTACATTGAGGCTGACTGTATAGTAGCTTCTATAGCTAGCTAAATTTCTTGATACATTTAAATTTTTTTTTTTAATCCAGTTGCCAGCTTTTAAGATACTCCTGTTCATACTAGGTCTTGGGTTAATTTCCTCTTAAATTTGCAATTTTTAGCAATTAAGGACATCTCCAAAGCTGTTGCTGACGTGTGAAAGGGTAACAGCATCTGTTGACCTCAACAGCCTGAATTGTATTTCTTGATATCCACCCTGTGATTGTGATTTTTTCCTGGTTTCACATGAAGTTCTAGATTATGACTTCAATGTTTACACATACTAAGGATTTTGTTATTAAGCAGCTGTGTAGTGAAAATAACAATTATAAATTTATTATATTAACTTTCAGAAGGTACGCCAATTAATTTTACTGATATTAATGAGTAATTTGTCTAAGCTTCCTCACTGTAAGTGTACAGCTGGTTAAGAGTTCAGCTGAATCATATGATTATGTTGTGCATGGAAGGCAACTGCTAAGAATGCAGCAACCAGATACCATAGTATGCCTTTAAAGGGAAGTCATTTATTTGTTAGGAGCGCTGCATGTATCATCTGTTATTTCATGCGCTCCTGTTCTAGTGATCAAGTTTGTCTCTTCTCCTGCTTCCTTCTATGCTCAGACTAAGGGTAATGCTTGTAAGCTGTTTCTGTTTCTCTTAGTTTGTGTTCGCCTATTGCTTCGCCATGTTTCAGCAAAAACTCTGTTGTTGTGTTCACGTACCATCTTAAAATATTTTTACTTTCTTCAAGGTCTTTTAGGAAGCTAGCCTATGAGGAACAGCATTTGTGAAAGTATGTACAGTGCAAGATATAGTCAATAGAACATGTGATGTATGTGTACAGAGGAAGAAAAAAACTGAAGTTTATTCTTTAGGATGGTAAAACTGTAAAGGCGAGTTCTAAATTCCTGGTGAGGTAGGAATTGAAAAATACTATTGTTGTATCCCAAACTATTTTGGCAGGAGCTTCCTATAAAAAAAAAATACAGCTTCACAGACACCCCATGAATTTGTATTTTATTTTATTTTATTTTTAAGAACAATATTGAGTGAAATCCTGTTTTCAATGGAGTGAGTGGCAAAGCTTCAAGGACTTCTTTTGATTAGTGAGAGTTTTGCCTGACCTTCAGTGGAACCAGGATTTCACTCTCCATTTTTACTGCTGTTCTTATTGAAGGATTCTACAATGATTCAGTTTTCCTAGATTTGAGGTATGCTCAGATACTTGTGAGGTACAGTGTTTCTAATTCTTGCACTGGAAGGTAAAATCTAATAGCTCACATCAATATTACAGAACAATTTTTAAAATATTCTTCATTTCCTGTGTTGAAACTTCTGTGGGATTCTGTAAGCAGAGATCTTCAGCTATTTCCCCTTTATATCAAACAAAGCATCCTAATCCTGCCAACACAAACAAATGAGAACTTTAATTATAATGAATATCAGACTTCTTATTCCTCTGAAAAGTCACATCTGCAGTAGCACAGTTGTCAATGAATTCAATATGTAATTTCCACTGACTTGTTAGGAATTACAGGATTTCATAGAAGATGCAGGAGGTATAAAAATGAAAGGGATCCTGAAGCTGGGAGCTGTATCATAGAATCACAGAACGGCCTGGGTTGGAAGGGACCCCAAGGATCATCAGGTTCCAACCACCCTGGCACAGGCAGAGCTGCCAACCTCCAGATCTGGTACTAGATCAGGTTGCCCAGGATCCCATCCAGCCTGGTCTTGAACACCTCCAGGGTTGGGGCATCCACAACCCCTCTGGGCAGCCTGTGCCAGCACCTCACTGCTCTCTCAGTAAAGAACTTCCCCCTGACGTCTAATTTAAACCTTCCCTCCTTCAGCTTAAAACTATTCCCCCTTGTCCTATCAATGTCTACCCTTGTGAAAAGCTGGTTTCCCTCCTGTTTATGATCTCCTTTTAAATACTGGAAGGCCTCAATGAGGTCTCCTGGCTATGTGCAGTTATTAACAGAAACAAAAGAATCTGGAGACTCATGCTTCTGGTGCAGCGTTCACTGGATTGCTATTCTCATTCTGAACTGGTGCTTCTCTGAGAAGGAAATGTGCCAGATATGCAGCAGATGAAAGATTATAGCAGCACTTTGTGATTCTGTTGACTATTTCTACTTCACACTCAAGTTTAGATTTGACTGGGACAGCTTGGCACTCTTACTGTCGTTTCATATATCAGTTTTCTTATTAAAAATGTAGCTGGATCTAGATGTTCTTGACTGAGTGTTAGGAAAGCTTTGCAGCTACGGGGTTTGCCTGCATACCTATGGCTGACAGTAGTTTAAGTTGCAGAAATGGGCTCTCTTAGCACCACTTAGCTAATAAACAGATTTATAGAACCTTTTTTTTTTTTTTTTTTGAGCTTCTAGCTTACTGTTTCTTTCTCAGATCTCCTCAAAGCAGAAAGGCCATGACAATAATTCATTAGGTAAATCCTTCTGAACAAAGTTAAATATATTTAATATTTTCCATGTTGAATTGTGTTGAGTAGGGCTAACCTTTGCAAGTATTCCTGCTGGCTTCAGTGGAGATACAGGACATAGACATCAAGAAATCATAGAATCATAGAATCATAGAATCATAGAATGGTTCAGGTTGGAAGGGACCTTAGAGATCATCTTGTTCCAACCCCCCTGCCATGGGCAAGGACACCTCCCACTAGACCAGGTTGCCCAAAGCCCCATCCAGCCTGGCTTTGAATACTTCCAGGGAGGGAGCATCAACGACTTCCCTGGGCAACCTGTTCCAGTGTCTCACCACCCTCACAGTGAAGAATTTCTTCCTTATATCCAGCCTAAATCTACCCTCTTCCAGTTTATAACCATTACCCCTTGTTCTGTCATTATCTATCCTTGTAAAAAGCCCCTCCCCAGCTTTCCTGTAGGCCCCTTCAGGTACTGGAAGGCTGCTATCAGGTCCCCCCGCAGCCTTCTCTTCTCCAGGCTGAAGAGTCCTAACTCTCTCAGCCTGTCCTCGTAGGGGAGGTGCTCCACCAGAAATAAAGCATGACAGTTAAAATTAATAATTAATTTCACTGAACTTAACTCATTTGAAAAAAAGGACAAAAAGAAACCAAACCTATCTACCGAGTGTCTTAAGAGAATGGTGTCAGCTCCAATGGGAAGAAATCAGAGTAGGAGTTTACAGCTCAGTGCCAAGGAAAGTGGAGTGTTTACACTGACTTACTTGCAGTGAAGACTTTGGGTTTATATCAACACAACATATTGCAACCAGTTCCAGTTATAACTTCACTGAAATAGTCCTCTACATTGAAAGTTTTTATATATTTGTTTTGCAGACATATTCTGTGCACATACAGCGTTGTGCTTGCTGACTGTGGGAGGCTAAAACCACTAACTGTCTCATGGCATGGTTAGCACAAAGTGAGACTGAAGGTGTTCCTGTTTTTGCTGTTAATGGAAACAGAGCAAGGCAACTACAACTCACTTGTGTAATTCTGTGACAACTGCAGGGTTCACAATTCATACCTTCTTTACTTATACAAATTTGAGTATTGCATCTCCTTTGTCTAACACATTTGATACATACCCAGATATTAACCGCACATTTTAAAAACTCTTTTAAACTAACATATCAAGTGAGCAAATTTCTGCTTGAAATTCCTTTGTGAAGCTGCAAAATAAGTAGATAGTGAAAGGAGTATCAAGGTGTAGTAATTTTTACATGTATTTCCTGGCACTTAGGACACGTGTGTTCTCCGGAAAGTATTGGGTGGAAGGCTGAATTAAGCAATATATCAACATTTATTCTGTTTCTTCTTTTGAATATGTTTTCAAATAAAATGGTGCATTAAACAGGAAGTTGCATTAAAAATGCTAATATGTATTAGTCAGCTGTATGGAATTGTTCAGTTTCATTTGAAATCTAGGTAAGTAGTTCATGTCATTTGGTTTAAAACATCATGACAGTCACTTAACTGTCACTCTCTAGAAAGAAACTCTAGTGTGGCATGTATTTATTCTGCAATTCGGATCTTGGAAGCATTTTTCTGGATTTATTCCAATATAATATATACAGTCTGTAACCTGATTAAATTATTCATTATCTTTGAAAATTTTCAAGCACTTCTACCAAAATATATACATACAGCATGGTATGTCAAATAGGCATTTGTTACCACTGGCTAGTAGGATAAGAGAAAGTATTGATTAATACCTTAATATTCTGAGCAATGTCAGTGCACATCATATACAAGTTCAGTTGGAATCCATCTCTATTTGTGTTTGTTGATTTATAATGACTAGTTGAATTACAGTATGAGAATAATATATGTAATATCATGAACATGTATCGAATTCAATTACAGTCTTTACAATAGCATCTAACTATAACAGTACATTAACACAATTTGGAAAAAGTACTTTTGGAAAAAATTACATGATTGTTGGTGTGTTATATTGAGACTTGTGTGCCTTACTATGCAGTTATTATATTGTGTGTATTCATGTGTGCAAAATCAAATGTTTATAAGTCCAGTAACAAAATTCTCATTGACTTCAGTGATGCAGATTCAGTATAGGGGTGCAGAATTCAAAAGCTTATATGGAGTGGAATGTGAGAAGAAGTAATATTATGCAGTAGTGGTAATACAACAAATCTGTTGGCGAATTTGGTTAATGTAAAATTATTTCACTGAAAAAGTTAGATTTTAGTAGAAGACTCATAAAAATAAATGATTATTGGAAGACTACACAGCAATATTTGGGATGCTTCTGAGTCACATAAAAGTAGTTGCTGTTGCAGCTTATGAGGATTTCGATAACAGCTCCATTAATTCATGTGCTGCCTTTTCAAGGGGTGTTTATGAAAATTTTGAGAGATAACTGTATTATTCAGAAAGTGTGTTTCTGAGATGCATCTTAGATATGAGAAGGCAAGCTGTGAATAGTACATTTTAAAGAAGCTGATGCTGACCATCTTCTAGGAAGACGATTCTGCCCAGTTAAAAGAATTTGAGGTGGGCACAATTTCTTAACACATTAACAAAAGGTTTTTCAGCCTCTTGGCACATTTGGTACCAGTTAGCTAGTCTATGAGCTTTTTTAGATATTTCCCATCTCATCTCACACAAGTGTGTTCAGACTCTGTTGTACACCAAACCCGTGTCTTGTAGCTCAAAAGAAAATATTCAAGGCTGTTGGACTGAGCAGCAGAAATACTTTGTTGAGGAAACAGAGCAAGCTAAAGTCATTATTATTCAATTAGTTTTCTCTTGATCAAAACAGAAGAATCTGATCTTAATTATATATTTATACATTTTTCTATGTATAACCTTGGAAATTTTAGAAAAAAAAACACAAAACCCTTCTTGGAATAAAAGCATTTTTATTTTAGGGCAGAACATTTTTAATACAAGTTGTTTAAATAATTAATGGAGGAAACTTTCATAAAATATTTTACATTTTATAAAGAAAAACTTCAGCCGAAACAATACATGTACTATTGATATTCTTAGAGTCTGACACTATGAGTCTATACCTTTGATGATTAAGCTGTCTGGCTGAAACCTTTCACAGGATTCTACCAAAAAGCTTAACAGTCCTGAGTGAGTTGGCCTTGGCTTTCACTTCTTAAGGCATTCAGTAGTAAAGTTTCTTAAAACGAAGAAAGCTAGACTGTCCTGTACTGTAGATTTTGAAAGTCAGACATCTTTAAAATGAGATTATTTCTCAAATCTTGATGAATAGAGTACTTCACTAATTAGCTGAAATAGCTTTAAGCACTAGAATACAGTAAGAAGCTCTTTATCTATAATTCATCATATAAGATGGTATTAAACATCATTGGAAGAAATTAAGCCTTGAATAGAACTTCTCAAGTCATGCTGGAGCAGGAATGTTTGCAAATTTTAGATCCTTTTCATTGTCATCTGAAAAGTTTCACAGAAGGGGCAAATGTACATAACTTGAATAAATATGGGAGTTTGAAAACACAAGAGGTGATTAAATTTGTAAGATCCTGGCTGAGGTTGGATGTTTTCAACTGTAAAAAAGCGGGACTTCAATCTTATCTGTCTTTATGGATCCAGAAAGTGTATTATTTTGAATCTAGAGTAGTGAGCTCAAGCTTTTTTTGAATCTGCAGCGAAGTCCATTGCCAGCTAAACCAGTTTAATACTAGTCACTGGATTCTTAAGAGCAATGCTGAGTTTGGGTGATCACAACCCTTCCTTGGATTGCTGCATTTACCATGTCTTAAATAATATTAGCTCCTAGGCCACATTGGTTATCAAGGAAAGAAAATAGTATTAGAACAATACCAAATGGTTTTGTACTTGTCATGAATAAAATTACTAGTGAAAGTTAGAAACAAGAAGCTTCCAGCAGTTTAAAAAGAGGAGATTAAGAACAGTGTTCTTGATACAACAGTGGTGGTAAGATAGTGGTGACAAGGTTGTTTCTACAACCAAGCATGACAATTTTGTCCATGACAAGACAGGGAAATTCAGGGGATAGAAAATTGAGTTTATGATAGGAATCCTTAGATGTGTGATGTGTTGGTATCTCTCAGTTGCATTGAAGGAGAGCACACCACTCTTTGCTTCTACCTTGCCAATTTACATGAATCTCACATTCCTAGGTTTCAGCTGGTCACTTCTGGAAGCTGGAAAAAATCTTTGTTTATTCTTGAAACATATGTTTGTTTTTTTTTTTTTTTTTTTTTTTCCTCTTTCTCCTAAGATTTGAGAAATGTCACAATTAGAAACATGGCATGTCCAGGCTATGTTGGTACTGCTTTACTCGTTAAGACTGCTTAGGTGTACCGTATCTATGAGCTGTTGCTGGAGTAAGGAAGTGTTTTTAACCCAGGTTGTACTGGCAGGGATATGCTCTAGGACAGTACCATGCAGGTTGGAAGAGAGTTTGTTTGTTTGTTTATCTGTCACAGATACTTAGGTTCTCTCTGATTCCCTTCATCTCTTTCTATGGCACTTTAGAGGTGTTGGTTTTGCAAAATGTCAGTCTCTCCTTTCCTTTTTTGTCACCTTCCTGAAAATATTTTTTTCTGGAACCTTCTATTAAATGAAAGACTAGCTCAAATAAGTGAGCAAAGGACTACTGTGTATTTTACCTGAAGAGAATCAGAGTAATTTATATTTAACTTGTACTGTCTCATCTGCTGTTCTTCTTTCCTCTGTTCTTGAATCCAGCTAGGCTGCAGAGTGAACTGCTGTGATCATGCCCTTCACTAGAAGGCACCCTGATGTCTCTTCTTTTGCATTTTCATCTAAACTTTGGAGAAATATGACACAGTTTCAAAGAATCATAGAATGTTCTGTGTTGGAAGACACCCACAAAAATTGTTGAGTCCAACCCCTGGCTCCACACAGGACCACCCAAACCCTGTGTCTGAGAGCATTGTCCAAATGCTCCTTGAACTCCAGCAGCTTGGGGCCATGACCACTGCTTTGAGGAGCCTGTTCAAGGGCCCAACCACCCTCTGGTGAAGAACCTTTACCTAATCCCCAGCCTGACACACCTTCGTGCCATTTGCTCAGGTCCTGTCGCTGTCACCAGAGAGCAGAGATCAGCGCTGCCCCTCAGCTCCCCTGGTGATGAAGCTGTAGGCCTCCATGAGACTTCCTCTCAGCCTCCTCTGCTCTGGGCTGAACAAACTAAGGGACCTCAGCTGCTTCTTGTATGTTTTGCCCTCCAGACTCTTCACTATATTTGTAACCCTCCTTTGGATGCACTCTAATAATTTTATGCCCTTCTTATATTGAGGTGTCCAAACGTGCACACAGTGCTCAAGGTGAGGCCACATAGTGCAGAGCAGAGCAGGACAATCCCTTCCTTTACCCGGTTGGCAGTGCTGGGTCTGGTGCACCCTAGGATGTAGTTAGCCCTTTTGGCTTCCAGGGCACACTGCTGACTCGTGTTCAACTTACTGTCAATTAGAACCCCCAGATCCTTTTCCACAGGGCTGCTTTCCAGCCTGTCGTTCGCCAGTCTATTCTTATATCTCAGGTTGCCCCATCCCAGGTACAGAATCTGGTACTTGCTCTTGTTGAAAACTTCATGCAGTTGGTGATTGCCCAGCCCTCCAAATTGTCAAGATCTCTCTGGAAGGAGGCTGACCCTCAAGGGAGTCAGCCGCTCCTCCCAAGTTAGTGTTTTTCACCAACTTCCTTAGTATACCTTCAAGTACTGAATCCAAGTTATTGATGAAAACATCAGTGGAAGGGAACTGACCCTACAGTGGAGCCCTGCTGAATTCCAGTAGTGACTGGCTACCAGCCTGGTTTAACCCCATTTAATATAACCCTTTGACCTAGCTAGACCCATCAGCCAGTTGTTCACTCACTGCATTTTGTCTAGCTTTATGGCAGATATGTCTAGAAAGATACTGTGAGAAACAGTATCAAGATTTTTGCTGAAATGGAAAAGAATTTCATCAGCTGGCTTCCCTTGGTCAACTAAATGGGTGACCTTGTCATTAAAGGAGATTGATTTTGTTAAATGGGACTTTTCACTTGTGAGTCTGTTGGCTGTGACCAATGACTGCGTTGTCTTTCAGGTTTTTTCGGTAACCCTCAGAATAATCTTCATAATTTTGCCAGGCACTAAAGCGAGACCTACAGGCCTTTAATTATCAGAATCTTCCTTCTTGCCCTTCTTGAAAACTGGGTCAACGTTTGTCAGCTTTCATTCAACTGGGAAGTTTCCAAAGTTGCTCCACACCTGCAGCACCCACTGACAAGGCATTAGTTGTTATGCATTCTGAAGTGTATGTAGCCTGTTAGTGGAGGGACCCACTACTTTCTCCAGGTATGATTAACCAGCCAACTGGCAACTCAGGCTGTGAGACCTGGAAGTGGTGGGGTCTGGAAGTGTTCCTCCTGAGGAGAGGCTCAGGAGGGGGTTCTGAGGTAAGAGATGTAGCTGTGAAATGTGGTGGGAGAGAGATAGAATAATAGTGACAGGTCTAGTAGGAAGGTTGTATGTGATGTGAAAAAAATGCTGCTGGCATAAAGCTATGTATCTGGGCCAGAATCCCAGAGAGGACTGTGGAAAGGGAAAACCAGACTTGTACTAGTGGGCAGAAGGACTCTTGGCAGACCTGGCTGTGGCAGGGAACAAGGTTTTTCCCTTTGACATATACCAGCATATAACAATGCAAACTTTAAGGAAATCTATTGTATCATTTGTTAAGAGTAATTCAAATGTTTAATACTAAAAGAATTAACTAATGCAATAATTTGCGGTAAGCAGTATTTTGAATTATAGACATACAGGTATTCTCAGAGTTACTCTTTGGAGTTCCATTTTGTTTTGTTTTTAAAAAAAAAAGCAGCAAAACAAGCCCTGAAAAATATCTTTACATTGTTTGTGAAGCAGTTACAGGTGGATTTTTCTGGTTTTTGTTTTGAATTTGACACAGATTGCATGCGATTCAGTTGGTGCTTTAATCAGTTCTTTGTGCATGTGGTGATATGAGTGAATATGAAGTTTCGTTCAGAACTACCTAACATTGTAGCCAAAAAATAGTGTTTCATCTGCAGAATGCCATTTAGGAGGAATGATTTCACAGGATGCCACACAGATGCTGTTGTTATGCATATCTGACAAGAGCTATGAATTTCATGTGGAACAGAAACGTTTTTCTGTTCACTGTTAAACTTCCTACATGAAGTGTGCCTTTAATATTTCACAGATTTTACTATGTTATTTTTTTCAGTATGTTACAGAATTCAAACATTACTATGCCATGATCCTTGCTTCCAACAAGAGCCTCCCTTTGCTTCCTTAGTCAGTCTGTACTGTGTACCACATGCATTTGAATTCAGTATTCCTCACATCCATGACTTCAGATTCCTGCTACCTCTAGTTTGGATCAGCTAACATGTATTGTGGAGGCCATGGTTGTCTTTCCATTTTACTTTACTAACCACTTGTCTTGTACTTAGGTTAAAAATTTATCTTGAAAAGAGGGCCCTCCTACATTGTTGAAGTCCCTCCTGTACTGTAGAAGTACTTTTGTTCTTCCACGTAGCAGGCTTCTTAATGGATTAAGAGAGACGATATCAGATGTAAAAGATCCTGTGAAATCCTCTTTTGAATACCTTTGGATCCAGTGCATTAGTTTGTGTTCAAAGTTTTATGGCTCCGTTTGGGTTATGTTCACAGCTCAGAGTATCTTCTGTAACAGTTTTTGATTCGTTCATCTCTACCTTTACAACTTGTTTCTTACTTATGCCTACATGAGAATGGAGGGAACAGTGACTTATTTTGTACTTACACTATCTTTTTATTGTACCTGCAGCAACACAGTCTAATTGAAAGTCAGATACCCTATGAAGACTTTGTTACCTTTCACTCCATTTTGAAAAATTTTCTGTATTTTGAAGAAACAGTTGAGTTTCTCTGGCAGCAGTGTCTCTATGTTAAATGTAGGGCAAAAAGAGCCTTTTTGCAACATGCATGGTCTGTACACCATTGCTGTGAAAATCATGTATAACTTCTTGGCATTTGTGCCCTAGAGCACATGTTCTGCTGACTTCAAAGTAGGCACCATACCATCTCAGCAGATGGATATTAATGTAAGCATTGAATATAGATGTTACGGACATGGTTCCCAGTTCCAAATGTTACAAGAACATTGTCTGTCCTGAACTCCCACCTCTGGGTGTAAAGGATATGTTGTAAATCCAGCTCAGTGAAGAGTTAACTTAACAATATTAGAAGTTTAATTCTTGGATCAACTGTGTCATTTGCAGTATTGGATGAGGGTGTGAAATTGCTCAGAGGAACCTGCTTGTATTTTTGGAGGAGTTCCCAAGAGCATGCCAAAAAAAATAGAAAGCATCTATGGCATTTACCATTTACCATTTTCAAATGAGTAAGTTATATTGTGAAGCCACTGTGGAAGAAAAGAGTGCACACACAACTGGAGATGGCAATTCACTGGGAGTCTAATGAACTTCATTTAGCTCACCAGACGTGTCTATTCCCATGTCTAATGCGATGGTTATTTAGGGTGAAAGATTCTTTTATCTGCCCTTTCTTCCCCTGTATTTTTCTTCTAAGCCTGCATAGTATAGCTGATAGTTTCTTTCCTAGTCCTTGCTGACAGCAAGGGGATTTCTCGCTTCTGGGTTCTAAACATTCTCCTGATTCTTCCAAGGACTTTTCTAGATCCCACTGAACTGGATTTCATTTTTTCTGCCAGAGCTTTCGTGAGTCCTACCACGTTCTGAAAGATTTTTGCGGGACCTACTTGCAATGTCCACTCTGCATCCTAACTTGAGATGTAACAAGATGTATCCTGAGCAGTCTAATGAGAGGCACCCAGAAACTAGCAGTGATCTGAATTCCAAAATTACAAAGCAGCAGGGGGAGAACAAATGATGGCATCACCAGTTGTACTCCATGATTCAGGAAAACGTGTGAGGTGATGTAACTGTGGTCTCACTTGCAATCATGTAGGAGGGAGACTGTGCTGAAATTCAGATGTGTGGCCTATCTCTGAATGTTCTCTCTGGTGCTGAGGATATGATCTAAATCCTATCCATTTTCTCTTTTAATAACACAAAGAGATCAGAATATGTATTTATACTGGAAGTCAGCTCCTTTTCCACATGATCAGATTATTTATCTTTTGCATCCTGCCAAAAGTGAACATAATGCCATTTGTTTATTTACTTGGCATTTCTAAACTATCTTTAAAAATAATTTCTTTTGGGAAGAGTCAGCCCCCAAATTGTTAGTTTTCTTACAGCATGTCTAGTCCGGAAAATTTCAACAAAAAGTCGATGTTAGTGGGATCATCCACTGAGGTCTTGGCTCTCATTCAGTCTGTACAGATGTTCTTTAGACTCTTATCCTGTCTAGATAATAGGAAGCATGCCTAGTAAGCGACTGTGAAGCATGTTAACATAATTCATGTAATTCACAGTACCTCAGCATTCTGCCTGAGGCTGCAGAATCCAAAAATAGAACCACAGATTCTGCACAGCTTAATCCTACCTGCTTGTTAGTCATTACCTTCTTAATAAGCAACTGACGGCTACTTTTGCTTGTGGAGAATCTTCTATTCAAATGAGTTTGCTTTTCATTTGGGAATAGGGCTGGGGCTTTGGCTGTCTTCTTTTGTGAAGTGTTGTGGATGTAGGTGCTGATTCTAAAATGCTCATAGTTTGATGCAGTTTTTAGTATTTCTTTTTTAGTTTGTGTAAAATTGGAACAAAGAGGAACAGGTGCTGGTTAGTTAAAGAAGAATAAATTAAGTAGATGCAATGTGCTGATTTTTTTTAAATTTTCAATTCAGTTTTTAATTGGGCAAGTATATTCGATAAGGGTGGGATTGTTTTCTCTATTTATGGACATGCGGGTTGTAGAAGAAGATGCACAGTTGGCCATCTTTGCAGGTGTCTTTTCCCCCACACCTCCACTGCTTGGAAGCAGCACACCATGCCACTATCAAGTTAAGAGCTTTTGCCTAGAAAACAAAGATTCACTCATCTTGAAGTGAAAATTGCATAAAAGAATGGAAATTAAAAATATTTTTGACAGCAGGTTGGGAAAACAGTTACTAGAGTTTGATTTCTGCAACTTCTAGTGATATCTTTCATAATTTTAGGAAGTAACTTATGCGCAGATTCTGAAATGCACTTTACCTATTCAAATTTATGACTTTCTGGTTCTGGTTTTTGTGTGCCTCAGTGTTTAAAGCAGGCAGGATATGGTTTCCTTTGTCTCTTTCTAAGTTCCATACAAAGACATAGTCTAATGAAGCGCTCAAGTTTGGTTTGAGCCTCTAGGTCAAACAGCAGTCCAAACAGCCTACACATCAGAGGACAGGAAGGGGCAGGAAGGGGGGGGGGGGGGAGAAAGGAATACTACTTGGCATTTATGGAAACAATAAGGCTGAGAGGACAGTAAAAACTTTTTAGACTAATTAGAACAATTTTAGAAAAATCTAGAATCATCTTGATCTGCAAGCGGAGTTCGCAGTTTAAGGATACGTAAGTTCTTTTCACTCCAGATGTTTCACTTTGAAAATAAGACTTAGACATCTAAATTACTTAAGCATTCTAGAAAATTTTAATTGGTTTATGGATACGGATCAATATACTGGTAGCATAGCAGCTATAGTTAAGAAATACAAGAGAAGAAAATGAAAATATTATTTTTAAAATCCAAGATAAGTTTATTACATATGGTAGAGATATATGTAAAATTAAAACCTTTATATGTTTATATATTTTATCTGCTAAAATATAGCTGGCTCTTGACTTAAGATAATTTGACTTTGTATTTCAATTATTATACATCTTGCTGTGAGTGTTGAAATACTTAGAAGAAGAATGAAGATGACTAATGGAGTAAAAATGTAGGTGATCCTGAAATTTATGTGACTTAACTTCCTGCTATTTGTGTATATTGGAAAAATTCTAGATTTTGGAAAGTGTATGCTTTAATGAAAGACAAAAGAGAGCTGCACTGAAAAGTATCAGTTACTGGTGTTGTCCCTGGACTGTTATTCCTTCTAAGACTGAGAGTGCTGGTCATTACCTACACCAAATTTTGACTGGCATATTAGGACATCTTTCAGGACATTTTAAGTATTCATATTGTTAAAATTGAGCCTCTTTCAGATTCCTCCTGTATGCTTCCGATATATGAGCCATCCAAAGCCATTAGCTGCTTTTCGAAAGCTCTCCCTACTTGCCTGAGGATAGTAGGGTTTTACATGGCACATAAAGCTATTAAACTTGCTGTTACTTGCTTCTAATATGCTGGGTTACAACTTAGAATTTGACTGCTAAGTCCTTGCTGTTTTTCTTACTTCATACTTGTTGTTGGTACTGGAGTGCTGTAGCTTTGACCTACCTCTAGTTGAAGGTTAGGGAATGTCTGGTTATTTATAACCAGCAAGCACACATTTTTGTCTCTTCGAGTAGCAGAAGTTGCACAAAGATGCTTTAATATGATTTTGTTGGGTTTGAATATAGGTATCTGATCTTTGCATCAGTCAGCAAAATTAGAGATGCCAGGTTTAGTCTAAAGCAATTTAGCAGCAAAGACTTGAAATTTTAAGGCAGAACCTCTGAGTGAATGGTGGATTGCGTTGACTGTCATAGAAATATTACCCATAAGTGAAATTAGGTTGAAGTTTGTACGAGGAGGCATGGTTCAGTGATAACCACTCAAATGTCAAAAGGATTTAATGAACAGATAAATTATATTTTATGCATAATTTATGAGGCAGTTATTTCCTAAATATGTGAAAATGATCACCTGACAAATTCCATACACTGGCATCTTCTTGAACTTGGCATGCTTCTGTTTTAAAGTCTGGATCACATTCCTGTGGAAACTGGAGTTTATTTTATTGCATTATTTTGCTTCACAAGAAGTTATCAGCTCCTGGAATCCTTTCTTTTCTGAAAATATCTTTTGTGAAAGTTCATAAGAACACGAATAATGTTCTAAAGCTTTTTAAATCTTGAACACACCTGTAGTCCATAATGAGCTATCCTTATACGGAGAAAGTGTCTCTACCTATTCAGATAGAAAAGAACACACTTAGAAGATTATTTTTTTTATTTTGCACTGTTGTTCTGTTGTCTGGGTGTGTATGATTAAAAATTTTAAGAGGAAAAGTTGTCAACAAGCAGCATAAATTGAGTGAATTGCCATCTCCTGCATATTTCTTGAGTCTTCAAGTTAAAAAAAAAAAATCAAACTATCCAAATTAGACAGTATCTTCAAAATGGAAGCCTGATCAGTGCCATGCACAGTAGGGTAGCTTGGCTGCCCTGAATAATGCATACCTGATGATAGGCAGCAGGATGGTTCTGTCAGAAACAAGCTGTTGTGACAGAGCATATGGGAAAGGAGCTGGGTGAGTTCTGCATTCTGGGGCGTTTAGGGCTTATCTTTTTGTGGTCTTGCCTCAAAAGGTGTCTGCATTGATCCCTGCATTAGTGAGCATCATGGTGAAAGTGCACCTTAACTAGATTGCCTGCTGTTCCTGGGTTTCTGCTCAGAAGCAACCCAGACGCTTGGGAGCTTTGATGATGTGGCTGAAGTGGCTGAAAAGGCAGTAGGCTGTTGTAGTACGGCAGTTGTTTTGCTGCCTCCTTGCCTCACATGGGTTACCTGGGTTGGTTGTTCCCTTTAAGTGTGCAGCAGAGCAGAGCTTCATTGAAGGAACTCTATGCTTGGCAGGCATGGGCATGTAAAATGTAATATTTTTGTTTTCTAGATGGTCTAAATGGTTTGAATACCTGAAGCGATAGCATTAATAACAATTATGAAATGAAGGGTAATTTTTTTTCCTTTGGAGCTATGGAAAGCTTATTTTAGCAAAGCTGCCTTGCAAACGCGTTAACATGGGACTTCTGAAAACATGTCATGGAATCAGGTTTGACAAGCTCTTCTGAAAGACCAGTGGTATGGTAGAGTAGGCAGAGAATAAGGCAAGTAGTCACTCTGTGTCAAGGGCTGACTAAGACCTATTTTGGTATTAATGAAAGAGGACATCTTGGAAGTACACTGACCTTTGAGGACCTTCAAAAAGCAGGTTACAAATACAAGTTAGCAGTGTGCTACAGGAAATGCAAACTATTTAAAGAATCCTGTTGTCTTCCCTCAACCTATGTTCCCATTGGAGTCATCAGTGAGTCTGAACTGAAGAAAAACCTCTAGAATATGATCCATCAAATACTTAGTCATTGTAGGGTTTTTGAAGAATTTATCGTGCCACAATACTCCTGGAAAAAGATTTTGAAATTTTTTTTTTAAAAAAAGAGTTAAATGATTCTAGTCCAAAATCTTCCTTGTCTGGTTTCCTGGAGTAGTCTGTTCTTTTGTGGAAGTGAAGGTATTGTCATGATGGAGGAGCTGTGCTTTTTAATTCTGTTGTCCAAGATGGTATACTTGAGCGCTTACCCTCACTGCAAAACAGACTTCCCAAGAGATAACAGCAGCTCAGAACCCAGTCAGTTGGTGACAGGACTCTATTGGCATAACAGCTCTCGAATTCCTCTGTGGGCTGCAGTGAGTGGTACTGGCTGATGGCTCTATGGTTTTTGGCATGTATTGAGCAAGTAGTGTGGAGTTAGAAAAATGGAAAAATATTTCAATGGGTTACAACTGGTAATCTTTTAATTTTCTTGATACCAAGCAGTTGAATTGTGCTCAAACTGACAGCACACTATAACTGTATTCCTTAGCAATAGTAAAATCAGAGCTTTGAACTACTTTTCTTTCCTTGTGAGTGACCCTGGCTAACTGGAGTGGAGGCATATTGGTGAGGGAGTCTACACATCTCAGCTGTTCTTCGAGCAAGTGGAAAACATCAACCTGATCTGCACAAGCACAAATCTGCACAGTTTTAAAACAATGACTGAAACGGAGTGGCTGTTTCTGACAGCAAGGCTAGCCTTGCTGTCTGTTCGAACTGGGTGCACAACTTCTAGTACTCATTTCTTCTTTTATCTGCTTGCAACAAAATCTTTGTTGCTAGTTGAGCTTTTTTCTCTGTGCTAATAATTTTGATGAGCCTTTAATCCTATAACTGTTCCACTATGAAAGCTGACAGATAAGTAGTTAAGTACATTTTTTTCTTAATGTATCTGTAAGTTCTACTGCCAAAAGCTAGCAAATCCTCCTTTTTTTTTTTAATTTTAGTGCGCAAATTGTTTCTAATATGCAACACATTTTTAATTTAGTCCTCACATCCGCATTATTACTATTTAAATGCCATAGCATATCTGTGGCACTGTTTGATGTATTCTGGATAGGAAGGGAGTTCTGCTCAAGCAGTATCAGATGTAACTCCATATGGCATTGTTGTGTGAAGCTAAGATGCTTGCCAGTTCCAATTTGGAACATGACATTCAATGCAAATATATCATCATACAACTGCATTGCATGGATTGAAGTTGATTTCTGTGCTCTGCTGGTTATAGGAATATATGGTTACAGTACTGAGGTTATGGAGTACACTTGCATTAAATGCTTAATGAGATTAAGCTGTTGTATGTACTCAACTGTAACTTTTTTTTTAACCTCTTTCACATTCATGAGCGTGTAATGCACTGACCATTGTGCATGTAGGCTAAACTTTTTCTGCATGGTACAGCCAAGATGCCTAGTGCACAATGGTCTGTGTGCTAACAGTACATACCTCCTCCAGGGTAAAGAAAAGAGATACATTCTGACTTAGGTACCTGAGTCCCTGATAGTTAGCTTGCAAAGATCCAAACAATGCCAGAGACAGTTCTGTGAGGGTGGGTGAGAGTAAAGAGACAATCTGTCTGTATGTTTGGGGGTTTAAAATTAAGGCTTTCTCTAACAAATATTGGCACAAGATGCTTCAAAGGGGACAGGTGGTTGGTGGGTTGTTATCTTCCCCTTCCTCCCCTTGAATACCAGCTAGTGGGCCACAGTGACACACAGGAGACCATGCTGTACTTTTCAAAGGCTAGCCATGCCGACAGGGGTGTTCATTGCAGTATACCTTTTCCTGCCTCTTCCTAGATGCAGGCTCTGGTTTGCGCTCTTTTTGTATACGTTTGCAATGATAGTAGACCATTGTAAGTACTGTAAGATGTTGGCATACCATCGTCTGTGTTCACTTGTAGTGTTTTTTTGAGTTTGTTGCTCCTACATCTTGCATACCAGCATCTTCCTGGCTTCTTGAAAACATTCTTTCCTTTGCTTTCTACCTTCAGTATGCACAGTTTTTCCTGGAAATAAAATCCACATCAAATATTATCCTAAGCTTTATGGAAGCAAAAATGAATTCTGTAAATTTCACGTAACATGCTATTAATTTTGACCCAGTATTCAGTTGAGCTGGAGATGAGAATATGTCCAGAATTGCTCCTAATCAGATAAAAATTCACATAGTAATATGCTATACAACAGAACTTCTTCAAAGAAATAGAAGAGATTTTTTTTTTTTTGGTAGCCGTAGGTGACGTGTATCAATAATTTAAGTCACTAAAACAATTTCAGGATGCTGCTTGTGAAAAAAACATTCCACTTCCACCTATGATATGACATTGGAACTTCTTAACATTATTTTGCATGTGAAAAAATTCACAGTTGAAAAAAAAAAAAGGCTATGGTACCACATGGGCATAGCAAGAACAGATGCTGATTAGGTCATCTCGTTAGTGACTTAAAAACGTCACTGCGTATTGGTACAGAACTGACAGCCCATGCTGAGGAAAACTGGTAAGTTACACAAGCTGCTAGGGAATAAGTGTGGAGATTGAGAGATAAATCTGGGATTCTGGAAACTCATATAGCAGGCTGAAAAACCATTCTGTTGTCAATAACAATCCTGAATGCCTGAAATAAAATCAATTTTCCATAGCTTGTTGGCATTAGATATTGAAAGAAATGTCTGGCATTTTCAAGTTGTGTGCAAATCAAAAGGACTATTACTCTGAAATCCAATTAAAAATTTTTCAATACATGTGATAAAATATTTTAAATCCTTCTTGAGGAGACTAAACTTGTTAGCAGATGCTGCTTGACACAGTTACGGTTGCAGGAAGAAGGTACAAACTTAGTGGTTTGTATGCTGACAGTTGCGTAGCTCTGTTGGTTGTGAACCAATGTTAGACATGACTTGCAATATACATAAATTTCTAATCATTTGGCACCTACAGGACGAGACAGCTCTGTTCTTTTGTGCATGTTTCTCTTTATGCAGGTCTTGAGCTGGCATGCAAAACGTTGTGTGAGATACTTTATGTTAGGTAGTGACAACGACACCGAATTTGAATGATTCTAAAAAGAAAGTTTTCCGTACAAAATAGGATAATAGTACCAGTGGCTCCTGCAGCTCTGAACTTTCAATGATTTGCAGTGACGGTTCTTTCTCCTCATGCCTTGCTTGTCTAATTTTGCTTACTCCAGCTGCCTGCTTGCTCAAGTGATATGTAAAGAGTAAGGTTTCGCTTTTGTATCTACTAAGATCAGATATATGGTTTCTGGTTGAACACTGTGTCATGAAAGAAGACATTCAGTCTTGCTTGCACTGTTTTTAATTGTTCTAGTTACTGCTAATGTTACTGCTAACGTTAATGCTATTGCTGGTCTCTGCTCTTCAGTTGTAAGTCAAGACCACAAAGAACATTTGATTAGTCTTAAAGATTAGAAGGTTTAAATAATTATGACATTTTTTACTTGTCTTCTAGTTTATAAGACTTTCATATTTCATATTTTCAAGCTTTGGTCTTCCTGGTAGGGGCTTGAAGGATTGAAAATCAAAAATAATCATCATAAAAAAAGATATACAACTGAGAGCTGAAACTTCCATGTAACTTTCTGGAGCCCAGGTTTATTTAGGTTTATTTGAAATAAAAACACTAATTTAGCAATATTTAGTTGATCTCTGAACTTTCTTCCAAGTAACTACGCTTGATTTATCTGCGTGGTACTTTTTGTGTTCTCATTTTAGCTCTCTCACTTTAAAGACAAATGCTGGAGGAATTGCACGTTGCTTGCTTTGCCAGTCTTATAACATGCTCATGCAGGTTGTGAATAGGCCTGACCTCCAAATGTTTTGTAGAAATACATGATTCACTGCACATAATCCATAATGGTTATGCAGCAATCATTTTCTGACTACTTCATGTTTCTCTGTTCCTTCATATACATTAGTATCCCAGTTTATTTTATTTTTATGTAGAATTTTCTCTTTTTCTAGTGTTTCATTCTTTGCTTAGATTCTACCTATACTGGGTCAAAGCTCAGCTTTGCATTAAGTTGACTGTTCATTCACAAAGCTCACCTTTGGGAAGATTTCATCTATGCAATCATTCTGAGTAAAATTTCCTGTGTGAAACAAGGAATTTGCATTTCAGTTAAAAAGAACAGAGTCTGTCTGTTTCAATGTTCTCTGTTTTTTGTTTTTTTCTCCCATCACCATAGCATCATAGTACTTGATAATTTTGCAGGCTGAAAAAGAGCAAGCCGACTTTATTAAGGTAACGGAGACAGAGCAAACGCTTGTTTGATAATTCCGTACGGTTTAAGAATTCCCACATGCTAGACCTCTTGGTAACATGTGTGTAAATACATTAAGCCTGAGCATGACGTTAGTATAGATGTGAGTAAGCCAGAAGCACCTGCAACATTCTTCTCTGAATTATATTTTCCTGGAAAAGATGATATACTGGCATCCTGTGTGCCTGGGAAGCCGTGAGAAATGAACGTACCTTGAAGTAGTACTGACTGGTACACAGTATCATCCTGAAAATAACTAGCTGTATAAGCCACATGCAGGTATTCCCTGTTGAAATTCCTCTCCCACATCTTTATCAAAGCGCAGCCCTGTGTTCAGCAGAAAGTGGATAGGCTATAGAAGTTGACATATAAGCTGAAACATTTGTGGCAGGGTTCTCTGACACTGGTACCTATCTTTCCCAGCCTTTTTTTTTTTTTTTTTTTTAATCAAGAAACAGTGGCTATGAAGAACAGCTCTCATAAGAAGATTTCATCGTCCTTCTGATTTGTTAGAATGTTTTGAGAAGTAAGTATGTGTGCTAAATACGAAAGACAATGAGTTGAGTTTCTTGGTTAAAAAAAAAATTGGTAGGTTGAAATGGGCATTCTTTAAAACTGAACCTCCACATGACTGTTGGTCCACTCTTTTGCTCTTTTTTGAATAAGTGCATTTATACCTTATGCTGCCCTATCTCCAAGAATTATGCAATGACTTTTAGTATTTTTAAGTGTTACTTGCAAACAGAATCATGTAATCACTGAAATGCACAAAACTTAATGAGAGTTTTCTTCTCAGAATTTGTCTAAGACTAATTTTCTCTTTCCAGTGCTTCATCAGTATTTTAGCTATTGCTTTGAACTGGAAAAGTTGTAGCCTTCTGTTGAGTGGATTAGCTAGTTGTATAATTTTACTGCTATGATTCATGGAAAAGTAAGACAAAGTAGGAATTACAAACAACAAAATATAAATTGAAGAAGGGTCAAAAAAGATGCATTTCGTGTAGCTGGCATAATTTTGAGAAGAATCAGGTAGGGGAAACGAACTGGTATCCATAAGTTGAGAAAGTCTCAGCTAATTTCAAGAGTTTATGTTCTAAGTATTAAAACTTAAAACATCTGGACAATTATACGATACAATGCTTGGAAACATACTGAACTAAAGATACATTGAATGGAAGAAACAAATTCCCATCATTGTGCTTACCAGTGCAACAACTTCAAGGTTGGTTGGCAGACTGCTTTTGTTAATTTATGCCTTTTTACTGCAGATCAATAAAAATTCTTGCTTCGGGACTTCTACAGTATTTGCAACCGTTGTCCTTTAGCAGATTCGTAGTTGTGATAGAAACAAGGACTTTTTTCAGAGATGATTATTAGATCTGTTTCACTGTTGATGTGCTAGGACTATGTTTTTCTACCTTGAAAAACGTGTTGTTTTGAATGTCTTTATTATGATAGGTAAATTTAGATGATACTGTGAACAGTACAGGCTGAAAAAAATTTAAGACAAATTCTAGAAACTGGGTCTTTGTTTCCTCTAGGGACATTTTCAAATTCATGTGACATCTGTAATACAGTTTATGCAAGTTTCATCCCTAGAGCAAAGAGGATTTGTATTGTAGTTATGACTTGTTATGAGATTTGTAATATCAACAGTCTCAGTGAAACTAGATTGGATTGGATGGCTTACAGAGGAAGTTCACTTTCTGCATGATGATTTCCTTCTGTGAATAAATGGTGTTGGTGAGTGGAAAAATGGCAGCTTTTCCTTTGATATTGTGTAGGCTTTGGTACTGCAGTAGAAGGCAGAGGAAGGAAAGAAACTGGGAGGCTGAAACTGTAGAGAGTGAAAGTAGAGAGATAGGTGTGATTATGTACCTAGCATGTGCAATACGCCAAATCTTTCTTTTGTGCAGGAGTCCCTCTTTACAAGAGATACCCAGGCTGTAATGTGAGATGTTTGTAGTGTCCTGCTACAAAATTTGATGTGAAAATGGAAACTTCATGAGGTGAAGTGGAACCCATGAGTTGAAGTATGATGTGAGGTTGTGTGACACTGAGCAAGTCTGCAGAGGGGATGCTGTAATTCAGTCAGTAAAATAATGAACATAGCTGAGGAAAATAGCTATTAGACATAAGCAGAACATGGCTTTAATTCATTGGCTTTTCTCACCGACTCAGGCATGGGTTAGCTATACCACTGGAAGTTGCTCTATTTACATTTCTGATCTAATACAATGTTCAGGTACTGTGATGAGGAATACACATAAACACATACAGATTAACAAGGGGCATTAAGCTTTATGAGAGGGAAACAGAAGAGGATTGTCCAAGCATTCTTGTAAAAATATACAAGCTTTGTTCTGCGTGACCTTTTTTATTGCTAGTCTCAAGCAAAAGAATGGAGTTTATGCTTTATCCTTTGAGCTGATGGAATTGAAGTGCAGATTACCAAAAAAATATTCTATTGTACCATCAAAGGAACTTGGACCTATACTGAAAGATAAGACCTTTCATGTAAGCTTTATCTGTAGGTTTCTATATCTTCTTTATCAGTTACAATAACTTCTGAATAAAATGAATGGAAAACATTGTTATTGATGCGAGGCAAGTAATGCATCTCTTGACTCTTAAACAAGTGGCAATATATTGGTTAAAATTGAATGACAAAAGACATTTTATCACTTGTGTTCACTGTCTATGGTGTGGGGTGGGGATTCAGGTATTGTCTGACCTTTTAAGCTGCCAATGAAAGGGGGCAGTAGTAGTAACAGGGATAAAGAAGCTTCTTTCTTATTAACAGCTGCTGTCAGCTTCTCCTGGTCTTGATGGTGGCTAAAGGCAAGGAGGCAAAGAGTATGACAAGGAGCAGCCCCAGCACTCTTGTAATGCAAGATGGCACAGTGTGCTGGGGACTGGTGGTAGGTGGAGTTGTTCCAGGTCTCAGCAAAATTACTGTAGTGAACATATTTGTTTGTAAAAGTCAGTTTATAGTTGTGCATTTGAGGATTCTTACCATAGGCTTTTGACAAAGAAGTTAGCCAAATAATACAGGATTGTTAGCAAAGAGAAAAGGAGCCGCTGCCATTAGCAATGTCCACAGCCATCCTGCTTGTTGCAGAATTGACTTCAGTGGGTGTTTGGGATAGTCAGCCTACTGTTGGATGCTTTGTCAAAGCAAGGAGCGATGAACTGATGTGCGTAATATTGTTAATTAGGTAAAAATGTTGAAATGTGGGTCTTCTTAAAACTTCAAGAGCTTATGTTTCTGCTATGTATGCCTTGATAATCAATTACAGGGTGTAAAATAAGCACAGTAATTCTATCAAACAGGAATGCCAGACACGGCAAAATCAGCCAGGAAAGGGTAGTCAGACAATCTTCATTATGGAGCTGAATTTAGGACCTAAAGTGGGAAAATAAGTTTCCTGTGGAGGCATTGAGTTAAGAGGTGATTTTGCAGAACAAATTAGAACAGAGGCCTGTTCTAAACAAGTTTTGTATTGAAACTGGGTTTAAAGCATAGAAAACCAAATTTAGATGCCTAAAGAAGCCTGTGTGAATACTATCCTACAGGGTGTGTTGCCATAGTCACAAGGAGGACAATCTGTATCCCTTGAAGTGTTTCTGTTTCATAATGATTTAAATAACTGTTGCAGTCTTTGCTTCTGGAGAACCAAAATAATCAGTCCAATCAGGGCATTATTTTTATATTTAAGAATAGGATTAAATTTTTTCTGTAAAAGAGCCAATGAACCATTATCTATACAAAGCCTTTCACACTTCCTGCAAACTCCCTTTTAATTTCACCCACACTGGTACTCAAAACTGTGACTCAAAGAGCACTCAAGAAGAGCGTTTAGACTTCTAATGTGCCTGTTCCATGAACCATCTCTTACACCCTCTGTGTTATCCTTTGTTTTATGGCAGTCACATTGCATTTCTTTTCCTACTCTCTGACAGATGCTTGATATTCAACCTCTCTGCATGATTTTTATTTAATAGAAGAGGGGAAACTCCCCCCCATCCTACACAGAACAAATATGAAATAGGAATGCTAATTGATATTAATCCATTGCAAAGAGCCTAATGTTAGGAGGAAATTAGCCCTTTTCCAGTAAGGTTATGCTGAGATTGTTCATAAAAAAAAAGATGTCTTATTTCTTTGAAAAAGGAATTATTACTAGCAGCAGATTGGTTATGGTATGAAATACGCCACTGGTCTGCTTAATGCATGATGTTAAGTAACCACTGTGTGAATTTTGCAGCCACAGCTCTTGTGCTACATGGAAGCTGTTGCTTTATAGGAAATCGTAGGGCCTACTCTTTATCAGTAGAACTACATTGACTTGGATGGAGTTCACTTGGGCGCTCTCCTTACATGATGAGAGGCCACTGTAACTCCAAAGCTGCTGTCCAGTCAGGTGGGAATCTCTCCCCCAATTCAGAGCTCCAGCTCGATGGAGCCTTCTGCCTTTCCTGACGGCAGAGCAGCCTTTCTAATGACTTCTGCAAGGCTGTAAATCTTTCCACGTCAAATTATTGGAGGTGGTGTTTGCAAAATTAAATCAACATCAAATTGGTCCGTTGCTTAGCGAGGTCACTGACCAACCAGCTTTGCAGGCTGCAATCGTGTTGTACATTCTGAAGGCTTATTAAAAGATGTGATGTGTATTTCATCTTCATTAAATGAGTTTGAATCTCAGAATTAAAATCTTCAAGCCAAGCTGAGAGGACTCATCACAGCTCCATACGCTGCCTAATCCTGTAGAATGCGGTCTCCAGAGTTTATTCAGAGTTTTGCAAATATGACATAAAAGTCCATTACTAACAGCTGTGTTACAGCAACAACTCAGATTTTCTTAGCAGATTTGACTAAAATCCTTATCAGCAGATTTGTTAGTTTCCAGTTAAGCCAATTGCCAGTAAGATGGTTCAGAAAGAAATTATATCCAAGTGTTTTTTAATGTGCTCAGTGGTCCCCTTTGTGAATTGCAGCCTTCTGCCCCTCTTGAAATACTCAACGCACTTGTGGGCAAATGACAGCTTTTACGCTCCAGAAAGGATGAATACCTCACCTTTCAGAGTGTAAAATAGTGAGCAGGAGAAGAGGGGAAAGAGAAGCAGGTAACTGAGAAAGTGGGTAAAAAATATTTATCAGTCTTACTTTTCTGTCTTAGAGATTAGAAGAGACCTTACTGTATTTTTTCTCAGTTGCTGCTGAGTGTGGACAAGAAATGTAATACGAGTTTTTTTCCTTGTATCAAATCAGACCACAATATGCTGGACTTGCTGGAGGCTGAAGGCACCACAATCCACTTTCATAATTTAATTCTGTTTGAAACTTACGCTATCAACATTGTGAATACTGCAACTGGGTACGCAAGATAAACAAAACAATGTGTTTCTGAAGCTTCACAAGCTTTATAATAAAACAAGTAAAAAATATAACAAATAATAGGTGTCTTACAGCTTAATGGAATATTATTTCAGTTTAATGGCAGATTTCTTTTTTAAAGAACTAAACTTACCAGTGCTTGGTAGCAGCCACATGAAGGTTTATGTGCAGCCCCCATGTGAAAACTCTTGTAGTTGTTTGTATTTTGCTCTTAACCACTAGGAACCTCAGCCACTGTTAGGTCTGCTGTGGCTACGCATGCAGTAACCACAGAAAGTTGTTTCAAACCACAGATCAATGTTCTGTCTCTACTGGTCATAACTTTTTTTGTTTTGTTTTTTGTTTTTTAGCTCTTGCATTTTGGCTTTCAAAATACAATAGATGAGAACTATAGAATTTATGTTTTCAAGAGAAGCCCCATTACTGAGGCTGTCTGCCTGCCTGCCTGTTCAGGTTGAATGGGGCTAGAGCAACAGGTATCATGAATAAAGTTTGATAGTCTGTAGGATTCCAGTTACTGCAGAAGCCTGAAAATGTGAATAATTTGGCTCACAGTTCACAGGGATGGTGCTGGGAAAGTCTCCAAACAGAAATTTGCAGTGGAAGACATTAACACAGCAAGAGTGACTAAATAAAATTTCATTTGAAGGCCAAGAATTGCCCTCTGTTAAGCCAGATATGTCTCATCATGTCTGTATGTCCCTTCAAATCTTGCTTTAACAGGAGTACTTTCTGTTCTACTACAACTGGGAAGCATTAGGAGTTTACCTAACCTGAACCTTCTCTTTTGCCATCTTCAATCTCTCCTTTTCCCTTCTAAAATATTCAAAGAACCTGTCAGAGAATGCATTCTCTTGCAAACCACTATTGCCAAATGAAGGGTAATGCCGCAAGGGAGGGCAGAGCAATAAACACAAAGATACTTCATAATACTATGCCTAGTTATGTTGTGCAGCTGGGACTTACACCTCTTTCAGCGTAACGAAGTACCACCTTTGCAGCCTGAGTCATGACTACAGCATTCTCTGCCTGTTCCTGCCAGGTTCGAGATGGCTCTGAGAGCTGCACTCGTAAATCTTCCCTCTCTGAAGACTGCTTCCTTGTGTATGTGTCCTCTTTGTGGAAGATCTGAATCAGCACTGGAAAAGGCAGCATCCACTGCTGAGAGATAATGCTGAATTGGACTTCAGCAATTTTTTCAGTCACTTTCCTAATCTCCTGAGGTCCAAGGAAAATCTCTCTTAAATTGCTGCAGTACCTTTGTTTTCTTAACCTTGAACTATGTTTTGTAGTCTCTCTGATGGGACACAGGCAGGGTTTCTTTGCAATAGCAGGAATCCCAGGCAAAAGACTCTAGGTGTAATCTTTTTTTTAGCAGAGTTTTTTGTTCACTGTTAGAGCACAATGATGGTTAAAAGTCACTGCTATTGTTTAATAACCAGGAGCTCTGGTTGTCTGGATCCTGAATATAGAATTAACCTGCCTTTGGCATCTCAATTTTTGGTATCCCTTTACATTTGCCAGCTAGAGGAGTGGTTAATGCAGGGTGGCTGTGTGGTATCAGACCATCTTGATACCACTGTGACTCCATACAGTAGGAAGCTTGCACCTCGTCCAGTCCAAAGACACTAAGGCAAGTTGGCTTCTGTCACTGTGATCTTTGCTAAACAGCACCCATCACCAACAGATGGGATAGATCTGGATGCCGTGCAGGAACACTTGGCATCTGAGATGTGGGGGCACAGGACCCCAAAGGATCCACATAGCCTGGTTCCATCTGACATGGGTTCAGGTGGAGTGGCCAGGCAGGGGTGTAGCAGCCAATGTCACCTTCCTCTGGGGCCTCTCAGCTCCTGTGGTGATAGGATGGCTGCCTCCAGCCCTGCTGTCCAGCCAGAGCAGGGTGAGCAGCCTGCGTGGCCAAGATGGCCGAGCCATACCAGGTGCACTTTAACCAAGGACAGCAAATTAAGAACTTCTCAGGTGTAGGTGAACTGTTAGGTCAAGCCCTGAACTGATGATTGAGCAGCTGGTGAAGGGGTGTGGCTGGCTCAGGGAGCACAAGCAGACTGTTTGCACTTGTGCTACCCTGTGACCAGAAGGAGTGGGCCTGAGGCGGGGTTGCCCCAAGCCCATATAAGGGCCAGCCAGGCAAAGTACCAGATCAGGAAACTGAGAGAGGAGAAGGTTGGAAGATAGCAGTAGTAGGATGAAAGAGAGCGAGCAGCACAAGAACTGAAGGGAGCAGGAAATGATGTGGAGTAGAGCCCCCAGCTCCAGATGAGACAAATGGAGTAGTTGGATGAGAGAAATGGTGTAGTGGTGAGAGTCTGGACTTTTTCTGTTACATCAGGTACGCACAATCTTCACAGAGATAGTAGGGTTTTGACAAAACAGAGGGCCTCCAGTTCGGAAGAGTGTTGGTGAACAGGAAGATCATTACTATTATTATTTTCTTGCGGGTGTTCACATGGTTTGGAAAACAAATTGCTTAACTCTATGGAGTTGTTTGCAAGGGGAGTAGCAGAAGCGAGGGCTCATGTATACTTTAAGAAAAGGCACATAAGGTGGAGGTGTTGATAGAGTCACACTCCCTGAATTTATTACCAAATTGACACAATCGTTATCCTTTCCTCATTTGTTTTTAGGAGTAGAGGAGAGATGAGCTGGCAGGTACTGTTTAAATAGATGCAGAGTGAGGCAAGCTAGGCCCAAAAGCTGGGCTGCAAACCACAGGTAGCTGATAGGCACAACCCTAGTCTGCTGTGCAGCTCAATGACAAACAGCTTGGCCCCTTTTCTCCTGAAGGTGCTTTCTGATTCTTCAATTCTGTGTACCTTCCTTTCTAACCCCTTCTTCAGATTAAAGAAAAATAACCTCCCTTTATTTTAATGGCTCATATTTCTGAAGCGTACAGCAGACATCTGTTTTAGTACAAACTGTTCCAGATTAAAGGGGAACAGTTCTGGAAGTGGTTGGTCTCTACTTGTGGATGCTGATGTTTTGTCTGCTGAATAACTGGCTTTTCTGGTCACTGGTAAAATGTGTTTGTAAGGATATGGAGCATCTGTTCGTAACTCATCAAACAGATGGAGCCAACTAAGTGAAAAAGCATTTTTGTGCCCATAGCCCCTTTAAAGCATCGCCTTCCAGCTGCTGCTTTCTTTAGAAAGAGTATCTTGCAGAAAATGTACTGAGTATCTGGATTTCTTAATAGGAAGTCCAAATTACTGCACTGAGATGCTGAATTAATTACAATACTAATTGAGTCTGGATGGAGTCATCTGAGTAATTTTCGATAATGCCTTAGCAGATGTAACTGTAAGCCAAGATTCATTTGAACTACTTGCCTATGTTGCTGGAATGAAGGTTAACTCTAACCATAATGGTGAAAGTCACAAACTTTGTTGTCAGTGAACAAGTTTTACCTAGAGGAGTGGTAAATTACTTGTTTAGAGTACAGAAATATTTCTTCTCCCAGAGTAAGGAAAATGGAGATATCTAGCTAGACTGAAAGACAAGGTATTTTGAAAAATAGGTAACAAATACCACTGTACACAAAATGTAATTACCTGCAGTTAGTATAGCTCACAAAAAAAAAAAAAGATGAAGTTTCAGTGTAAAGACATCCTTGCTTTCATTTGCTTGCGTAAAAGGGCTCTTGTACCCGCAAAGCTGTTGCCAGCGGTGATTGCACAGCCTTCAGCATGGGACCTGCCTGCTGGCTCTGTGAGGGTGCACTGGGGGCTCTGTGTTCTGACAGCTGCTCTGCCTTCAGTGACACCTTCTCCTCTCTGCAGGTGTTTTTCCAGGTGCTCTTCTTCTGCAGCTGGGCAGCATGTCTTACAGCAGTGCTAGCCTGGAGGAGGATCAAAGATACCAAGTTTGAAATAGATGATTTGCACTGTTTAAGCATGCCTTTGAAGTGTCTTGGGAGCATTCAGATGGTCTTTGTGTTTGGACTGATTTTATGCTAATGCTCACCTGTCAGTTTTTAGGGGAGAACACACCCAACAGCGGTCCATTTAAAAAGAGAGGTGCTGCCCAGGCTAAGCTGGGAGAAAACGTTCTGTGATTTCATATTCTTCTAATGAGCTGAATCTGCCTACTGTGAAAAGCAGAAAGCTTCTCTCCTTTATTTTTTTCTACCATTGCTGCACACAGCAAACACTCTTTCAGCCTTGCTAAGTTTGTGGTTGCACGCTTCCTCACTCAGCCTGCCCCTGTTGTTAACCTCGCACTTACGCCCAATTTGCAGTCTGCATGTATGAAGGAGAATTCAGTTTTTCATTTTTCTAACAATCCAGCTCTTCTCTCTCTCTACTTTTCCTTGAAAATAGAAGTAATATATATAAAATGATTGCAGAAGGGCAACCTGCTATTCTTCTGAAAGAGTTTAAAAAAAAAAAAAAAAAAAAAAAACCTCTAATGTAAAATCTGGGGTATGTCTCAGCAATTTCTTTCTTTACCATTCTTTCCCTTTCTAAGTCCTCAGGCTTGCCATCTGCACTCTCACTAGGGGCTAGGATTTGGCAATGTGCGAAGCAGAGTAAGACAGCTTAAAAATTGTTCTAGGAAAAATTGCTGCTAAAGGTGCTCTGCGTTCAAATGGTAACTGCTGAAAAGGAAACATTCATCTGCTTCCATTAGTGACTTTATCATGATTGCTGCTGCTATTTTCTCATGCCTTAAGTTTATTTCCAGGTAGATTCTGTTACTGTTAAAGAAATATTTCCACTTCTAGTGTTTACAATTATAAATCAAATGTATTTCCTTTTCAAAGTTTCAGAAACTTCTTAATAGACGTAGCTGAGTAAACTGGGCTCAGCCTTTTAAACATTCTTCATAGTGCCTTTTTAGCCTATGTTTGAAGAGGAGTGTAGATGGACTTTTTCTTTCCCATGAGGACAGCATGAGCCAAACTGTGCTGTAGACCAATTCCTCTCTCTCCTTTTTGGCAGCAGCACATAATGGCTTATGGTATGTGGAGCCTGGTTCCATTCCATTGGAATTTGCTAGAGTTGCACTGATTTATACCTGGTGTGAATCTTGTCTTTCCAAAATATTACTGATGCAACAGAAATGCTGAGTTGAAAAGTCATTAACTGAGAAGCAATGATGATCTTTCTTTTGATTTGCAGCAAGTTATTGTGTCATTATCACTACGCTTTTTATTGTCACCTGGAAAAAGAATACTTTCAAGAGTATCAAAACAAAAACACTGATTAAAAAGGCCATATTCAGTAGTTTCTGGTGTAATATCCCAGAAACGTTCCTGTGACTACTTCAGCAGCAGCCAGTTAATCTATCAAATTGATAGGCTACAGACAAAAAGTATCCTGTAACTGAAACAGACGTTGTTATTATTCCTGTGGGCAGCACTTGCCTGTGTTATTTCAAGAACTAGTCTTTCAGCAGTGGCCTAAGAGGGGTGCTTGTTGGAAATACCCTTTTGTGACTGAAACATAAATGGGAAGAGCTTCAGTTACAGTAGTGACATCTGTGCCATTTTTTTTTGTAGGAAAAAGATCTTAGTCATAGCACCCAGGTCTTATTTGATGTGATAGAAACATAAAATTTGAAGCTCTCAAAGCTACCATCTCCCCATTTTGAGATGGTGCATCTCTTTTTCCTGCAAACATCCAGGAAGTCCATAGTGTTGTGGACTAGAAAGATTGCCTTGCCCGAGAAGGAAGTCACTGCATAACCAATTTTCATTTCAGTTGTATATGATGTGATTCACTTCCTGCTTCAGAGCTTTGTCCTGTGTTCTTAGGCAGCTGAAGTTTCAGACCCGAAGTCTGTTTTTGTGCAGCATTCAAACTGATTCCTGTACGTGCAGACAGAGGACTATGAGAGAGAACCGTGTGTGGTTGCAGTTGCCTATGGAATGAAAGTCACTGCATCACTGCAGGGATGTTCTCTGCCTTAATGAGACACTCTGCTTCACGCACAGTCTTTATATTTTCTTTTACGATGGGAGAGAATGTGAAGTGAGGGACTATGAAGGTAGTTGGGGAATCTGTTGGAGAGAAATGTATCTGTAAAAGAGCAAATATTGTTTATGGTAACAGCTTCAGGTCCTGAAGGTTAATGGACTGCCTTCCTCAGAGTTGTGCAATCATGCTATGGTATGAATATGTGCTGTGTAGTGCTAAAAGCAAGGATCTGCTTTATAATCATGCAACAGCAGCCAGACAAATTAGATCTAATTGTGTGACTTCTAGGGTTCTGTGTGTTTCGAGTTAAATTTGCTGTAACAGCCAGTGTAGTTCATTGTAAGTTCACTATGTTACTGAATATTTATGAATGAATATTTTTGTGTTTTACAATGACATTTAGCAATACGTTATGGCTAGAGCCAAATAAAACCTTTTTACAGAAAGAGCAGACTTGGGGGAAAATATCTCATCAGATTCTTTCTTTTCCTTAACAGATAGTTCAGGGACCTGATCTGGAATTTTGTAAATGACTTGTTTGCGAATCTGGCATAAAATCCTGGCCTTGCTGATGTTAGTGAGTGTTTTACTGCTGGGTCTAGCAGTGGTAACACTTGAGTTCTTCCTTCTACCATTCTGACCACTTCTCCATGCCTAAAATGTGCCTTAGGTGCAGGGATGCAGACAGGGAGAGGATTATTCTTCTCAGCTCAAGAAATGACTGAATGCAAGGATTTACAAAGCTGGGCCATCCATAGAGAATAAACTTATTTCCTTACCCTCCACTTCCTTAACCCTCCCTCCCACGCAAACTGTCTCTCACTCTCTGTCTTTGGGATTTTCTGTAGAGAGCAGAGAAGGAAAACCTGGGAGGGAAGGCTGCTGGTTATTAGCTGAGGCAAGTTCTGCTTTAAATGTTTACTTTTCCTGAAGGAAGGAAGGGAGACTGTTTGGATTTGCTTGATCTTTTAAGAGTCTGGACAATATTTGCATTTTCTTCTCTGTATCAATACTATAAAGCCCATCACAGAGGTGTTTTAAACTTGACCCTGATGTGAAGCATTCCATCCCTGCCCTGACCAGTCTGTCTTATCTGCATATGATAACATTGTTTTCTTTGCGACCAAGTTGATCCAAGTGACTTACTTACCTACATTCCTTCTGATGTGCTTGGAAGCTCTTCTCTTGTTTTGGATTTGGGATACTTCTGATATATATATATATTTTTTCTGATGAGCTCTCTAAAATCAAGCTTACTGACTCTGACCTCACAGGTTCTGTCTGCCCTTTTGTGTTGGTGCAGTAAATTGCTTTAATTTGCTGCAAAATGTTTTCACTGAGATTTTGATATTTATAATGGCTGTTTCCAGGCTAGGGTACAAATGAATAGCATATGGCTATTGTGAGAATAAAATATTAATTTTGGCAAATTCAGTCAATTCACAGTGGGTGTTCTTAGCCTTTAAAACAAAATTATCACATATTTGGCACAACTATCAAGTGCCTGGGTTTTGACTCTAAGCCTTAGTCACCAAACGAAGAGAGCAATGTATTATTAGCATATTATGAAGACACAGTAGCTATGACTGTGTGCTGACGGTGGGTGTTCTACATGGTTGCCACATGTTAGAAAAGAGGACAGGTTGCAAGGATTTGGCAGTATATAACAACTAATATGCTCAAATTGGAGTGGTCTGAGTGATTTGTTTGGATCCAGCATGCCAGACAGTTAATTTGGACTCAAAACCTAAAAATTCTGTGAGTATCAGGCTGTGTTTAGTGTTTAATATCATCTAGAATATTCAAATGTCTCTTGGTATGTTATCATTAAGTCTCAAGGAAGAAGTAAATGTATTTATCCACTCAAAAAAACCAGCAGAAGAGTATTGATTGCTTAATTGGAGATCCACTGATTATAAATACCCACACAGTACGGCATCTGATGGTTAGTGATGTATGGCAGCAGTGTAAGCAGTATCACTTACAGCTTCATTGTGTTAAGTGCTGACAGCTCCTGCAGAATCCTCTCCTTGGGAAATGAGGAAAGTCAGTATTACAGAGGAATGTGTTAGAGCTTTTTTTATCTGCAAGGGTGCATCCAAGTCACCTTCACTCATTTCTGAATACCTCACCCGTTGTCTGACTGCAGTCCAGAATGACATTGGCGTTTCAGGTTGTGTGTTGTGGCCCAGTGTTGCTGGTGGTGGTGATTCCCAATTTCAAGAACATTAACAAAGCACAAACTCAGTTTGTTGTTGCTTCTATGTTTCACTGGAGGGTGATCTCCTGTCGCACTACCAGCTGATGGAAAATTCAGGGCTGGAGACAAGACCATTTGCTTTTTGGTTGTGGCATATTGTATAGTCTTTAAATCATGTCTGTTTCAAGACATTAAATGTCCAATGAAAAGGCTGACTTTGTTTTAGTTGGAAGAGGTACCAAAATGGGAACTGATGCAGATGGTACCAACGCTATTGTTACGGAACTGGCCAGTACTGTCAGCTATGGATTCATGAGCTGTCTTTGGCATTAGTATATAAAAACTCTGGAATCATCCTTGTAGGATTTGAGGATTTTTTGAAAATGATGGGGAATTTGGGATTGAACAATAAATGAAGGCTTCCTATGAGATAAACATTTCCTGTTCTCCTAAAATGTGGTTTCAGGAAAATCTTAATATTTTCTAAGAATACTTGAGAATGTACCGATAGAGGTATGTACAACATTTTTAAATTCTATTTTTAACACAGTAAAAATACGTGTGTGTGAGTTTGTGTGGACAGACATTGGGTTGGAGGCATGGTCATGATTGGAAGCATGTAATTTCTGCTACCTATCTGTAATGCTGTTTGGAAGCAGTACAGCAGTTTTTGCTGCTGTTGTTTGTGTGCGTGTGTATCTCATATGCCAAGGAAAGGGAAACCAGAGAAGGGGAATGGGAAAAGCTCATTTATGAAGCAAGATTTTGATTGTGTTACTCTTTCTAGAAGTCAGCATACCACTACTGGCACATATGTTAACCTGTAACTCTAAAGGATTTCGATAATATACAAAATGTCTTCCGAAACCTTTAAATAAGCACTTACGAGATTATGAGATAACTGTTGCTAAACAACACTTTCCTTTGTTCTCCAGTGCTGTTTAAAGGATCTGTCAGGTTTTCATGTATTTCAAAACCTTGTTCAAGAATGGAAATATTGTACCTGGGAGCTGCACATACAATATCAGATACCCAGGAAAGGGTTTTGCATTGTGCTTCGTTCGAATGAGTCAAAATGCTTTAATGAGATTGTCTGTAAGGCATAATAATAAACTATGAACAGGACTGAAATGAACGTCTGCTTTATGTTGTAAAGCAGCTTGATTTTGTGAGTCAGGATTGATCTGTTATTGCAAGCATTTTTATCTGAAACAAGAACATAAGCCTTCTGCTTAGGTGATTGAACTGTAAAGCATGTCAGCATCATAACGTTGCAGAAATGGATCTCTTGAACAAGATGCTGGAGAACTAGGATTAGTATTATCGTATGTCCCCTGCTGCATAGGACACTTGTCTTTCAGACTTATTCGCAGTTGTTTCTTGGCTTTCAGTTTGTGCATAAGGGCCCTTATCCATTGATTAGCTCAGGTTCCCACAGAAATTTGAGTCCATGTAACCTTGAACTTAATTCTGCCAAATCCTAGGTTAGTAACCCCTAGACAGCATCCCCCATCTGGATGGCTGAGCCTTTCAGTCATTCTTTGCACACTTGTATCAGTGTTTGGCATGAGTGTGCACTCTGATCCTTCTGCAAATTTTAGAGGGCAAGGTTAAACACACTCATTAACAGGATGACTGGCATCTGGCTAATTCTTTTGAACTGTTCACAATGGAAAATTCATTTTCATTTTTATGCTGTAGATTTTATTTCTCTATTTATTGAAAGAGCCTGTTTTTTGTTTGAGTGATGATTTCAATGGGTGTTTGTTAGCTCTCTTCTTTGCAAAACTGAGAAATTACACTTTTTTTTTTCCGGCAATAAAGATGCTTTTCCTTGGCCTATTGTCGCAGTGACCCATCCTCTGACGGTGAGAGCTGGAATTGGAGCCCTCTTTAGTTTGGAGCTTCTTTAATACTGCTCTAAGCTCCTGCTTAATGTCACAGGGGGTTGTCTGAGAGTAAATTGAGATGCTCTCTCCCACAGGATTTAAATGTACTGCTTCCATTTCCGCATCCTTCTGATACAGTGGTAAAGGATTAAGTTGGTGGTCTAATTTCAGATGGACCTAATTATAAACCTAGCAGCCTTAAAGCATATCTTACATTTATTATTCATTTAGTGTATTTTTTAGGTAGTATATTCTCTATTGATGGCTTAATGCATACGTTGGTTAACTTAAAGTCATTTTCTTTCCCATTTCTGTGATCAATATAGCCTGAATTGCATTCACTTATTTTATTTTTTACGGAAGATACAACTTTTGGAAAACATGAAAAATACTGCAATTTCCATTCGATGAGAGCATATTCTACAGTTGCAAAAAAACCAATATTGCCATCTAGTGGGAGTGAGGATTTTGGGCTGTCATGTTCTTCCCTCTAGATTGCTGTTATCTGTTTTCTTGAAGTCATAACATATGTTTCCATTTAATTTATAATGTTCCTCCTGTTTCCCCAAAATTTGGGGAAAATATCAACTTTTTATTGCTAAAGTTACTCTTCCATGTGTTGCTGAATAATCAGAAATATTTTGCAGATGCAAGAAGGCAAATGTGGCTCTTTACAAGCTCCTTTCTAAAGTAACCCATCAAAGGACAGGGTAGTGCTTCTGTGCTGCACTTTGCTGAGGTCATGTTACTGTCAGTGCCTCTGCAACATGCAGGTGAAGTTAAGCGCTTGAACTTAGTGATTTTCTGATACATTTAAAGTTTGTTAGAAAAATACCTTTTTATCTGCCAAGCCTTTGTGCAAGAATGTATTGAAAGTGTTCTAGAATTGCTATGGAACGGAGCAGGAGGAAGGATTGGCTGAAGCTTTGGGATAAAGTGACTTACAGAACGTTTTTTTTTTTTTTCTCCCTTTTCTTCCTTCATATGACATCAGGGTCCACTGGGAATTCATAAAAATGGAGACATGGTTTCACATGAATTTTGTTTGTTCGTTTTCCTTACCTTGTGACACCTTAACACCTAATTTATCATATTTTTCATCCTGTTATACTTTTTCTTTTGAAACTGCAACTGGTTAGAATCAGCTCAGTAGCAATTTTTTTGTCTTGGATTTAATCCTAGCATTTAATTAATTTCCCCTCTTTAGTCATCAGTCTGCAGCTTAGCAATGCAAGGTCCTAAGAGCCTGAGCAGTACTTCTAAATACATTGGTAATTACTTCTAGTTAATTCTCATGCCCAATCACTGCATTTTTGAATCAAAGTGATAAACGATAAGTCACTAACACACTTTTCTTGACTAATCTCTACCTCATTCTTCTTCTGAAGCACAGAACAACAGCAGAGTGATTGTTATGACAGTGCTGCTGTTACTGCTCTTTCTTTTCTTTTTCTATTTCAATCCACCAGAAATGAACTCAATTAGATCTAGAGTGCTTTACATATCTCTTGGCAAGCAAATTGCTACCTGTCTTTCTGAAAACCTGTATGATCCATAAAAGATACAAATCTGTTCTTTCCTCTTGTTCCAAACTCCATTGACTCTTACTCATCTTTCTGTGCTTGAGGATGTTTATCTGTTTTTCATCAATTGCATGTCGTACCGCTAAGCTTTTTTTGTGCTCTGTGCTGCGCCACCACTGGTGCTGTGCGCTGCTGTTCATACACGTGTGATGTATGTATGGCATACTTTGGGAGGGCCGGCGTTGTGATCAGAGAAAGTTTTTAAATTCAGAATATTCATTTGGCCTGGGATGAATATCTGGGATCAGTCCTCCTCTTAAGGAGCACTGTGGTGGTATTTCCTTCCTTTATTTGGAATGTGACTTCACAGCAGTCAGAAGTTACTTATTATAGGTCTTTATTTATTACAGTGATAGCACTTCTCACAGTTCAGCTGTGGCAAGAAAAAGACAGAGGTAAGAGAAAAATTTGGACCAGGACCTGGTACCCATAATAGCTGCAAGAGGGGAGGAACAAGGGAAAGGCAGGTATACAAGTATGGAAGCAAACAGTGTAAATAACTGCATCAGTACTGCGTGTTGGTTGAGACTGTGTACTTACTACCTTTCAGCTTAATCTGTTTAGGTGACATTTGGGTGCCCTGCATTCAGGGTTCAGGTGTCTGCCATTTTCCAAAGAGTTATTCCCCCCAAAAGTGGCAAACATTAATGGATGTGGCAGCAAGAGCAATTTCTATCTGCCTTCTTGCTGTCCTTTATCAAAGGAGACAAGAGTAGCCTCAAGTTATTGACATGGTTATACTATAGCCTGGAAAAAACATTAGTTAGAGAGAACAAAGTTTAGCTCAGGCCAACTGCCTGACTATTCCTCCTTATTTTCCTGCAAGTTTTCCAATCCGTTCTAAACCCTGTGCATTAGAGCCATGCTGTTACCCTTACACAAGCTAAGTTTTTCTGAGAGTTTGCATATACAATGAAATATAGTTGGGTTATTGTAATGGAGAGATGTGGTAAGGGTATGAGCATAGCAGAGGATTTTTCCTATTTAAAATCTCTTTCTCAGAGTGAATGTTCAGTCATCAAGACTGAGGTAACATCTGCAACTCAAATAGCTCATTTCTTACGTTTTTCTAAAAACTGAGGTTTTGGATGCTTTTTCTTGCTTGTTTGTTTTGTTTGCTCCCCCTCCAACCCCCATGACTATTATTTGATTCTAAAGGAAAATAAGATTGCATATGTAGTTTTAATAGTCATATTTTCTGGTCTGTGAAATCAAGGTCTTGATTTCTTGAGCATGTATTTTCCAGGTGTGGTGGTTATTCAGAGATCCGCTCTCCTTTCTCCCTCTTCACTCTTTTCAGTTTCACTGATCATTACTCCATAGCTCATTACAATTTCTATAGAGCTTGTATATCTGCAAGGACACACATCAGATAGTTGAGACAGCAACTGAATGGTCTGAACAATAATGCGTAACACAAGATCTAGAAATAAACCATATAAACAGGAAAAATTACTGCAACTTTGCAATGTCTAATTATATTTCACTTCATGTATTTTATGGTTCATCCTATTTGATATCCAATTATAAGTACATTTCCTCCACAGTCTTTTTAATTTCTCAAGACCTTATTCTGTCACCCATATTGTCACTGAGCTTTAAACTGTACCTATAAACTAGCTTCTACTGCAGAAGAGAGCACTAAGCAACTGTGTTTAGAATTTAGCAGCTGTGTTAAACATTATAGGATTTGGTCTTGTTGATATTCACAGCCTTAAAAAATCTATCGCCTTTTCTTGTGTGTGCTGATAGCGGTGTGTTCGATTTTAGAAGGAAATACGGGAAGCCCTGCATTTATTTTCACTTAATTCCTCTTGCTTTCACTGTAATATCTAACAAGTTCATTAAGGCATTGTTATCGCTATTTCTGCATGTGTTATATTGCCCCCACTTTCTCTTGGTGAGGTCCATGATTTGAGCACTTGAAGCTCTCACTGGGGCTGCATTCCATTTGTCAAGTTAAGTGGATTTTTGCTGATAGACTTGAAAGTAAGAGAGAGAAATCTAAAGTCAAGCATGTCCTGGTCTGTTGTGATCATCTCTGTAAAGCAGCTAGGGAGCCTTGACGTGTGCCGAGAAGCGCCTTAACCACCTGCGGTGCAGGAATGGTACAACAGAGAACATTTCTCTTTGATTACAAGAGAGGACTTCTAGGCAGTGCTGAATTGTGCGTCTTGGAGATAATGAGTGAACCACAGCAGGCTGTTTTCAGATTTTTGCCTGGAGATGGAATTGTCATACAACTACTGTAGGTACATGGAGAATCTACAATATTGGCTTTTGATCCAGTCATTTTTGTGGTCTTTGTAGGCTTTGTAGTGTTGAAACAGAGAGAACAGAATGAAAAATTATCTCAGATCAATGCTGAATTAGTTTGAAAAATCAGATAAAAAGTATGTGCCTTTAAATTTGTTAAATTAGCATTCATTTCCATATTTCAGTTTTTGCGCTTTTTGGTATAATATGATATATTTGAAGCTTCATCTCTGTTAACTCAAATCTATTTTGCCAATTTTGCACACTACAAATTTTTTTTGCACTGAAAAAAGAAATTGGATGATAGGAAACATTCTGTACGTTAAAGGTTTCATTGTAAGTGGATTCCACTGTGACATTGAATTCTGGAAATGCTAAGATTTGTATACTATAGGTAAACACACTATGTATAAATACACTGTTAATTATTTTCTGAGAGGATATGTTTTCTATATCTTTGTACATCATTGTCTTCTGAAATAATAATGGTAATCCTTTTCCTCTTCCATTTCCTCTTCATAAAAAACAGTGAGCTCCCCACTCCTTCTCTTTCATTTATGAGCTGTACTGAGACAAAAGTGCTTCTCTGCTTCTATTTCCCCTCATTTTCCTGTTAAGGACTATTAACGTTTATTTCGTAATTTCCAGAAACTTTCAATGTTTGTCTCATTGCTTACATTTAATTATATCTGAGCAAAAATCCTGCCTCCGCCACCTCATATGTATTCTGTAATCAGTTCAAATTTCTGCTCCTGTCCCAGAAACTTTTCACAATGGGAGATCAGGGATTTTTGTAAAACACAAGAATGATTACTGAGATATGCAAATTGAAAATTAGGTGTCATTTGGAAGCCAGGACTACCCTTAACAGTGCTCGTGTGTATGTGTTTATGGATATCCTAACTATTTTGAGAGTTTTCTGCATTTTGTTATATTACAACATCTGCCAGTAAGTATTTCAAAGTAATCTGCCTTTTTATGTGTGTAAATTGAATTAATTTTAATTGAACTGCGAAAGAAAGAGAATGGTCTTCTACTCCTTATTGTTTAGGGTTGTATGTTTTGAAATTCGCAAAGTTTTTTAGAGCTTTATAGGTGGTCCTGAATTCCAACAGCCATATCAAAGATAAGTAAGCTTACCTGTTTTTAGGGATATTTGTAAGATGAACCAACACATTTCCCTCTTCATCGTGATCTCTTCTGCCATTTGCAGTGGAATTTAAGATACTTGAAGTGAAATACTAGCAGCAAACTGGATTTTCTATAAATCTACTGATTTTGTTCTTTGGAAGTGGAATTTAAACCTGCTGATGAATGTTTGAGAGAAGGACTGGAACTCCTGAAATGTGTTTGGTATTTCTCACTGTGTGGAATTGCTGTCCATATAAAGGTTAAAAAATGAGAACCAGCAAAACTTTATTTATAAAAGATTATTTTTCAAGTACTTCCAAGATTACTTTCAAGTGCTTACAATAATTCTGCATTAATAATTACATGCAGGTTTTAAAGAAGCTTGTTCTTACTCTTGTGATGGAAATGCTGCATGGTTACAGCACTGCGTAGCATGGCTTTCATACCAAAAAGAACACATTTCAGAATTGGACCCCCATAATCCTTTGGACATCTGTCAGACCAGTGCTGCGTATGGTTCTTTTGTAGAGAGCTAGCAGTCAGAGGATTTTCTGACTTGGCTCTTCTGTTCCTCACTGAGAAAGCTGAAAATGCCTGCTATCTGTTTTTCCCTTCCATCCACTCCTACACATTGTTTAAGGCTGTTTCTGGAACTGTTTCAGGGAGCCAACACCTATGGCTTTCTATGAGATGGAATCAATAGTTGCTGTAGTAATAGCTGAATTGTTTCACCATCTCAGACGATTCTGGGAAAGTTATTACCAAAATTCTGGTTCTGCAGAATTTACAAATGTAATTTTTTGTGGGATTATTGATCATGTCATGGTATCATGAACAGCATATCCACCATATTATTTCCAGAAAACATTTATGTTTACAGGGAATATAATAGAGTTTGTAAATGTATCTAGATAAAAAGAAAAATAGAAACCTGCGGAAGTCTCAGCCCCAAAGGATTACTTGTTTTCGTGACATTTTCAAATGTAAGTATTTAGAATGAGAGCTGAATTTACAAAAAAGAATGTGTTAGGATCCCTTAGGTAAGAAGTTTGAAAAGTACATGTTCCAAAATTTTTGCTGGGGAAGTTCAGCCATGTGGTAGAGGTAGACTTTGCCGACTGAGCGAACAAAATTGCAACATTTTTGGTGTAGTCTTTGCTGCTGCCTTCCCTACCATCCCTTGCACACCCACTGCTGTTTTCTGCACATGGTGTCTACTTGCATTAGGCTCTGTCTGCAGACCCTCATGCAGGGTGCAGCTGCTGCAGCTCCACTGCAGCAAATGTGATTACCTCACCGGTGAACGCCTTTTAGGGAGCAGTGTTATTGATTGCTGAATAATGGACCTTTTATCTTTCACTCATTTTTCGGCTTTCAGTGACTGGCTTTTTCTTGTTATTGCTCCCAGGGACCTATTTCAAAACCAGCATGATATTTGTAGTTCAGCAGAAATAAATGGCAGGCAGCATCTTCTGTCTCTTCTATGAATAATGAACCAGCAAGGGGAGGACTTGATCTTAAAATCAGTAAATGTATTAATGGAAAAGGCATGAAGGAATCAAACACTGATAACTCTTTGTAAACAATAATTCTAGCAAATATTTACTTTTTTTTTTTTTTTTTAGAAGTATTTAAAGACAGATTTTTGAGTACTTACTGGAAGAAAGAGTGTAGGGATTGTAAATCAGACTTTCATTAAATTTGGGGGAATTATTTAACAGAGAAAAAAACTTGAATACATCTTGTCTTTCCTTGTCTTTTCTACACCTACCAGATCTAAACTGGGAGAGCTGTTTCAGCTACTGGCCCGAGAAACTGCTGTTTCATGTGTATGGTCCCTCCTGGCTGACAACTAATTTAAATACTTTGCTCTAGCTAGACAGTCTTCTCTTTGCCCACCAGCAAACAGCTTTCATCCTTATCTCACCAGGTCCTGATTTGAATCTTCCCTCAACTGGCTGTGGACCAAACACTCCTGAACTTTATCTTAAAACAATCTTCTGACCTGAAAACCCTCTATTCTCTTCTAGTAGTCTCTTCTGTTCTCAGTAGTTTACGTTTCTGCTTTTATACAACGCTGTGGTCTGTATTAATTGTGTGGACCCCAATAGCCTTAAGAGTAATCTTCGCAGCCCATAGTATTTTTGCTTCTCTGTGAGATTTCCAGTAGGAATGAAAGGTAGCCTATTGCAAGGATGGCTGATGTGATACAGATATTTGCTATGTAGGATTTGAGTGGAATTCTGTCCCCCTGGTAAACATCTGTCTGCTGTAAGCTTGGGTTGGTCATACTGTGAAAGGAGCCTGGTAGAGTAAGGAACTAATAAGATGTCACTCCTCTGGATAAACGCACTGAAAGTAAAAGTACTAGTCTGAATAGTATTTTCTATTGCTGCTTTAAAAAAAAAAAAAAGCATGGACAGCTAGAGGGATGATGTTATAGGTGGAGGACAGAAAGGAAGATCTGTTGTACGCTAGTGCTAGAAGTGCAGACAAGGACATCATAAAAGTTGGTTATCACTGTAGAGTTAACCTTGCTTGATAGCCTGCCTGGTGGCTTACAAAATTCTGTTGCGTTTCAAGTTGGTGTAGGCAGTGCTGTGAAAATTCTCTTGAGCTTTGGCTTATATTCAAAGCAGCAGGAGAAATCACACGAGTATCACTGTTGTTTTTGGGGGGTTAAAGTTAGGTCAGAATTTAACCTCAAACTATTAATGCTTTCTCAACATTAAATCATTACAACATATGTATTCAATAGAGAAACAAGATGGACTTGAATCATAGGCCTGACATGGACTTGAGTGGATGTGGTTGCGGAGTATTTCTCTTCTGATCCCACTGGTCAGCCCTATCACCTTGAGAATGCCCAACTGGGAGTTTTTTGTTTTTTTTTTAACCTTCTGTTGAATTGCAAGAAATAGTACCTCATCATCTTATTTCTAAGAATGGCAATTATTGCTTTGAAAAGGTGATACATTGGATTTTTCTTTTATTTGCCCTTTCTATGCCATGTGGCTGGATGACTGTGGAGGGCTGGAGCAATGGCAATGCTACAGATGAGTGGCAAAAATCTGTTAAAGATTTAGAGGTTCAATCTGCAAAGAAATAGGAGATTTTCAGGGATTTTATTGTCACAGGGTTCTTCAATCTCTTACAACCATTTTCCAAATAATAGCTTATTTCTATGGATTTCTGTATCCCATAGCAATCCATCCTGTTTCTATCACCAGGTTCTGCATGATAATTAATAATTTTCCTGTCCTCCAAGTATTTATTGACATGAACTGGAAATGTTTTCTAGACTTAGACGTTCCAAGTTCTCCTACAAAGTCAAAATTCATAAACATCTAACTGATTCTCATATAGCAGGGGCAGGAGTTTAAAAAAAAGGCAATGATGAATGTTTTTTATCAAACATAAGAAGACAGGGATTTCAAGCCCTGAATGAAGTGCAAAGCAGTTGAAAAGTTGCAGGGTAATTTGGAGCTGGTTACCTCCCACTGCAGCAGGTTTATTTGCGTTTTCATATTTTGTATTTCTTTAAATTTGGTCAAATTTACTTTTTTCTTGTCTAAGAATTATGCTTTTGGTGTTAGTCCAATACTAAAAATTCAGTTTGATATCACAAACACAAAAGGGCTCTTTCAGCTTTCTTATCTTCCCTGGACAAGTCAGTTGTTCATATAAAAATAGAAGTGCATAGTAAAGAAGGGATTGAAGAATAAGTTCCATATATTAAAAACAAAAGCCAACAAAAAACCAAACAAAACCTCTCAAACAAAAAACAGGATGCCTTCTTTCCTGAGATGAATTAGCACTATAATAAATAAAGATGAGATAACTCATTGATGTACACACTCCTTTTGTACTTTAGATTGGCTTAACAATAGATTTTTTTTTAATTATTATTATTTTTTTTAGAGTTTAATGTAGCCTGACATGAGCTTTAGCGGAGCAGGAATCTGTGGGCATTGTTGAAATAGCCAGGCTCACAGGAGTTTAAGATGCAGTTTTAAAATCTCTGTCCTTCTTCAGACTGATTCTAAGTGAAATGAAAATTGGGTTGAAAAATTTTGTTGCTACGTTAAGTCAGAGAATGTTTTATTGAAACAGCAAAAGCTTATAAGTATTGCAGTGGCTGTAAAGCATCAAATATACATAAATATGTCGGTTGCTACGGATGAAAAATATAGATATTTGTGTAAGTCATGATAGATTTAGCACTTGAAATTTTGAAGGAATGCAGAAAAAAGTAGAGCATCAGACAATATTACAGAAGTGTTAGCCAGTTTTAATTAGGGAGCATTATCTTTTCCAGCCTTGCTTGTGTGCCTGTTCAGGCTTTCAAGATTTTCCAGGCTTTTTTGTTGAGGATTCTAATTTTCTTTTTGTGTTGCAGTTCCTTATGTTGCCATTTCTTACTGGTGGTAGGGTGGATTGGCCCCATACAGAGCCAAGAAGGAGAGCAGTGAATTCTTGTCCCAAACTGCCAGACACCCCGCAGCTGCTGCCAGCAATACAACAATACAGCTTAATCGAGCAGCAGGAGCTTCTTGGGGAGTGTTAACAAGGCTAATTGGTAATGTGTCCTTCATTCCCAGCAGCTGCAGGACATGCAGCAAGAGCAGGCAGGGGGTCGGTGTGGAGCTGGTGCTGGAGATGTAGATACTGTGGGACGTTGAAGCCTCGAGATCCAGGGCCTAAGCTGCATGCAGGTAGTCACTGTCCCAAAGAGTTTGTTCTCCTGAGACAGAAGATGAGAAAGGAGAGAGGCAAGGTGTTCCTGCAGCATTGCCCAGAAGAACAGCCTTCACAGATGATTTTAATCTGCTGCTGCATGCTCTGTGCCTGAAGTTCTGTCCTTTATCAGTTGCTAACTACAGCTCCGTGTAGCAGTTAGATGTGCTCTGTGTTACAAACTCCACTTCACTAGTATTTATTTAAAAAAAAAAAGTTTCTTTGTAGTGGCACATGGAAATGCTTGTGTATTGAGGGGGAACAAAAAAGCACCACTAAATACCAGTGTTTTTGAGCTCTGGATTCCATGCGTTTTGTTCTTAAATGTGATTTCTGCTGTATTCATAATGGGAAGGATTAAATAAAATTAATGAAGAAAAATAAGGATTTTAAATTAAAACTAATTTTGTTAAATAAGTTAAGCATTTAGTAAGCCATTTATAAATCTGACACTGTTTTGTATTTGTAGATTAGGGGTGTTCACGTAAGCTAAGCTCTAATTTTTTTTACTTGCTTTGTGCAAGATGAAGCGTATGAATGCAAAACTCATTCAGTTTTTTTTGTTTGTTTCTGAGGAGGGAAGATCTTTCTGAACTTGTTATTGTCGTGTTGCCATTTGACAGGCAATGTTTTGGGTGAGAGCAGTAGTTAGAATTGTTCTGGTTAGGCTGATAGCACAAAAAATGCTGTGGTAATGTAGTTGATTTTCATTTCAAATATACATCTACCTTGAATTCTAGCTTTTAGAGTAGATATTCAGTAATGTTGAATTATTGAAAAATTATCAATTTATGGACTTTTAGAAAGTGATAGGCGTGCAACCATGTAAACTTATCCGGAAATGTTATAAACAATTATTTTTCACAGCAGTTGGAAATGGATAGCATTTTGAAATGTCATGGTTACCAGGGTGACTTAAAAGCGCAAATTACTGATGATTAAATCCAGATAAGCTGCTCACATTTCTTTTAGAATCATATGCTTCTTTCTGTGCCATTTTGTATTTCTGTAACTTTGATAGCTGAAGAAGAAAGGAAATAAAGTTCTAACTTTTTTTTTTTCCAGTGAAAGCCAATACAGTTGCAAAGAATCTGATTTCTGCCTGGAGAAAATGAACTTGTGTGCATGGAGGCACTATTTGTTGCGAAGTAGAGAACTTTTTAGACAAATTGAATTGTAAATACTCCTTGAAGTACATGAATTGCATTTTTTTCCTTAGGTTATTTATTGGAGATTTGGGGAGATAATTCTCTTCTTAATTCTCAGAACTGATTTACTAAGAATATTGAAGGAGACAAGGTGTATACAGACATGTAAATCATAAAGAATTATTTTATTCATTCAATAGTATCAGCTTTAATGTAATAAAAAGTGCCTGTATGAAACACAATAGAATTATCAGAGGTCATCAAAACCCTCCCAGAAAAAGCACTAATACCCTATAAAGAAGGCAGATCAAATAGAGGTAACAGACATGGTACCAGTCCAAGCAGCTATGGGTTTCTATTTTGTTTGGTCCTTGTACTTTATCCAAAAAAGTCATATTGTATAAGTGACTGACTTATTTTGTTTGTTTTTGTTGTTTTTATATTTTGCATAGTTTAAAAAGTTAGCTAAGTAAATGTGATTCTGCCTGTGTTCCTGACTTTGACAATGCAGAAAGCCTTTTCTCTGAGTTTAAGAGTAGGGAAGGTCCACGCCTTTCCATGCTGGACCTGAAAGTCCTTTATTTCTCCGTTAATTGCCTTACAAAATGGTGTACTTCTGATGTTTGGGCCCTTCCAAAAAGACAGCTTCCCTTCTGTTTAGGATGAATGGCTACGCAAAGTCTGTCTGTGAGAGAATTTGGTATGGTCATGTTAGGAAGAACTTTCAGAAGCACCAAGCTGGCTTAAAAGGCGCACATCCCTGAAAGGCAAAAGGATGAGGGTGCCTGCCCTGCGTTAGCAGAGTTGTCGAACATAGACGCTCTCAGGATCTGCTCGGTTCTGGAGGGAGCTGCGCTTCCAAATCCAGTGGGTGTTTCTGAATATCTCATTGTATAAATTAAGAAAATAAATGGGGAAAGCAGGTGGAAATCTCTCTGGGGGATTTTGTTTTTAACTTGTTATAATGGTTTAATAGTTAGCAGTTAGAGCTAAGCAGGTGTTTTAAGAGCTCTTATTTAACAATTATCACTCATTTCCGGGCTTCCTGTTTGTTCAGGCGGCTGGAGAACATCACATCAGCCAACTGCTTTCAAAAACCTATTTTAACTCTTTGTCCTCCAGTAAAACTGAGAAAACCCTACATCAAGGACCTGTGTGGCTGAAAGATTGGAGGTCATAGCAGAGAGCTATTGTGGTGCAAATGTGTCTGGAAAATGAAAGCAAGGACCTTGAAAATTGTTGTGCATAGGAACATCACTGGGGAAAACACTGCATCATAATTGTGGTTTGATAACTATTTTGGATCAATTGTTGGAGAGGCACTCAGAGAAGTGCTTGGTTGGAAATTTTTTATTTTTTACCTTCTCCCCTAACAGAATCACAGAATCATAGGGGTTGGAAGGGACTTCTGGAGATCATGTAGTCTGACTTACCTGCTAAAGTAGTTCCCTAGAATAAGTTGTGCAGGAAAGCATCCAGGTGGGTTTTGAGCATTTCCAGAGAAGGAGACTCCTCAACCTCTCTGGGCAGCCTGTTCCAGTGCTCTGTCACCCTCAAAGTAAATAAGTTCTTTTGCATTCATGTAGAACTTCCTGTGTTCCAGTTTCTGTCCATTGCCCTTTGTCCTGTCACTGAGCACCACCAAAAAGAGCCTGGCCCCATCCACTTGGCATCTGCTCTTTAGATATTTATAAGCATTAGAAAGATCCCCTCTCTGTCTCCTCCAGGCTGAACAGTCCCAGGTCTCTCAGCCTTTCCTCATAAGGAGGATGCACCAGGCCCTTCATCATCTTTGTGGCCCTCTGCTGGACTCTCTCTCGAAGTTCTCTGTCTTGAACCCAGAACTGGACGCAATATTCCAGATGTGGCCTCACCAGGGCAGAGCAGAGGGGGAAGACCACCTCTCCCAACCTGCTGGCCTTGCTCTTTGTTATGCACCCTAAGACATCATTGGCCTTCTTGGCCACCAGGGCACACTGCTGGCTCATGGCCAACTTGTCCACCAGAACTCCCAGGTCCTTCTCTGCAGAATTCATTTCCAGCAGGTCAACCCCTAACCTGTACTGATACATGTGGTTATTCTTTCCCAGGTGTAGGACTCTGTGTTTGCTCTTGTTGAACCTCATAAGGTTCCTCTCCTCCTGACTCTCCAGCCTGTCCATGTCTTGCTGAATGGCAGCACAGCCTTCTGGTGTGTCAGCCACTCCTCTCAGCTTTGCATCATCAGCAAACTTGCTGAGAGTGCATTCTATCCCTTCGTCTAGGTCATTGATGAAGATGTTAAACAAGATTGGAAATGCTTTGAATTAATTATTGGCATGCATGACGTGTACATGAGGTTTTATAAACTTTATGGACTTTTAATTCAATTTAACCATCCTTTAAGTGCTACTATATTTGACAAATATTCTTTGCACTGAATCATCATGATAGGGTAGGGTATAGAAAAAGTATTAGAAAACTGTAATTTTATTTCCCTCTTCTATTGATATTATGCAAACAAATCTGTGATCAACTCACAAATGGTATTCCAGTGATCATGCAACTAAAGTACCGCTAAATTAGTGGGATCAGTACTAGTTCTAGTACTAAAGGTTATTTTAAATTATTCGTCTAGTAAGTTTTAGTGAAAGAGTAATGTTAATCAAGATTATAAAATTAAACATGGCAGTACTGTGGATTTTGGCATTTGGACACAGCAAACCATAAGACTATGAGGGCTGTAGTGATGCAGGGAATCTCTAAGAAACTGTCTCAGTACATTCAGAAATAATGTTGTACTTTCTTGATAGAGAAAAGTGGGAAAAGTGCTTTTTAATTCTGCTACAAGTTGAAGTGCCTCTGGAGGCTATAGAGATTGATAAGGAAGGACAGCCAGCTAGCTAGTAATGGCTCTTGAGTGCTGAGTCCTGGTGAGAGCAAGAAATCTTGAATATATGTTTATTCTTACATTCACATGCTGCTAATGGTATTCCTGCCAACTTCAGCCCAATTCACAATAGTTTAAACCTGTACTTTTTCTAGTGTGCCTGATGCTACTCCTTACTCACCTCAGTGTAAGGGCATCAAACCAGGCCAGGCAGAGAGGCTCTTGGTGAATAAACTGCTCCTACCATCAGAAAAACAACTGTTCTGAGGGGGGAGAGTCTCAATGTCCTCTGTGTGTGTGTATGCACACTCACATAACAGATGGCGTGCAAAATCTGTGAGGTCATGGAGAAACGCTTTCTTTACTTACCTTGTTCTGCACATATGACAAGTGCCAGTGCTTCTGCTGTCACGGCTGGTACCACTCAGCTCAGGAGCTTCTGATAATTTAAAAGCATTGCTGAGTATAACGTTATAGGTTTCCTTCAGCTGAAATAACAGAGCATTTTAGTTTTGTAATTTTAATGTACAGTTTGTCTAATTTGTACATTATTTAGTACAAATGGATAAAGCTAATTTGCGTTAAGCGTATAAGTAGTAACATTGATTTACCTTGATTAAACAACAGTTTAACATGCTGCAAATTTGAATTGCAAACTTGCAAATTCTAACTATATCATGGTTTTAAAATCTGGAAGATTTCTTTTTTCTTCCTAACGTGCACTGAATAGACAAGTACTTTATCAACTTTTCATTTATGTGGCAACTGGGCGTGGATGTGTATGTGATTCTGAGGTGCTGGAGCAGAAACAGACGTTCTCCAAAGCAATAGGTAATTCCCTAGCAATTCATCAAGAAAGAACAGCCAACCTAGGAGAAATGAGGCTTCTTGTGAAGCAGTATTCTCAGCTCCAGGTGTATAAATTCAAAGACTTTGTATATCCTAGGTTCTATTTTGGTGGGCCAGGAAACTTAACTATTTTTATGTAAAAGGGATCAAATCATGTAATTCCTATAAAAGTTTGCTGAGTTTTTTTTTTTTTTTTTTTAATCATGTAATAGGAGACTCCTCGTCCTTTTTCTCTTAAGGAAAGGCAAGCATTTCTTATTGTTATTTATTTTGTATCTTTTTTTCCAGGTGCCTTTGTCTTACTTCTCTTCACTAATAGCATTGGAAAAAAATTTAAAATCTTCCTTGAGTCTTCTGGCTTGTAACACAGCAATGCAAAATTATTTTCCTATCTGAAACTTTAGAAACAAAGGATTTTAGTGAGTATAGAGACTGCAATTCCAACTTATTAGTCCTAGTTCTGCCAAATGAGGATCAAGCAGATTTGCGTCATAATTCTTTTTTAACGTGTTTTTAGTAGGCACATCAAGACTGAACTCTTAAGAGAGTCTTAATAGATGTAATGCTTTCATTTGCTCAGTCCAAGATTTAGAACGACTTTTACAGCAGTATTTAGAGATTGCAACAGCTTATAAGTATCAGATAGTTTGCATAGAATTTGTGACTGCAAAACAGCGAAAATGTGGCACAGCTGAAAATGCAAAGAAGAAAATTATCTCTTTAGGCCTCTTCTGGGATTTTATCTGTTGGAAATGGGAGCTTGGCTCATGCATGGTGTTCCATATTTGCCTGTTCTTTGAAGTTTTAGTGGTTGGTATTATTTCCCATGTGTGTAACTTTTTTTCGTTTGCTCATCCTCTGTCTTCCATGAATTTGCCCTTGTATTTTGAGAATAGTACAACTGCAAGAGAATGTGTTTTTCCATAAGGGAGATGATTTTTGGAGATCACTGTATGTGGGAGTTAGTTACATTTTTCTAACTTTGAGGAGTTAAAAATTGATGTTAGTATGCTCTGCTTTTAAAGTAAGTAATGTAAACCAAATTTGGATTGATCTTGGGAAGATGAAACTGGATTAGTTTTTCAGATAGCGATTTGCAGATAGCTGATATATTAAGTGGAGGGTATTTTTTATACCATACTGTAGAAACCACAGCTTATATCTCTGCTCAGTATCTTTCCTTCTTCGTGTAGCAAGTATGAAACCCAAACTTAAATCTGCTCTACAAAATTTATCTTAGTGTCTTATTTCATTTCTTAGAGTTTTGAGGTATTCTGTTAACAGCATTTGCATAATGCATACAGTTATAGAATGAGTAAGAGGATTAAATGAAACTTAGATTTGGAATGGCATGGTCAAATACAGGTCCACTGAGACCTTCATTTTCTGAGCCTGATAAAATTAATACAATTTTCTGGCAGACATGAGCCTAGCAACATTGAAATGATACTAAAGATTCTGTGGTAAAGTTTAATAGAGGACTTTGTTCTTCTTGAAGTTTCCACGTTTTGAAAGCTACTCTGTGTTCTTCCGTTGCTGCTATCCAGAGATGGCTGCATGTGGTTTATAAGATACTTGAGGGATAGAAGTGTCTCTGGCTGTGATTGCATGTCTTCTTTACTGTCGTGCCATCCATTTAGTGACACTTGGTAGAATCAATACAGCAGAAATAATGAAATGTAAAACAGAAGGAAAACATGAGCATGTTTATAACCATTACTACAGTAATGGAAATTTTCAAGGAGAGTAATTTTGAGATGGATAACAACATGGTTTTTCTGCTACAAGGCACCAATTTTTGAGAAACTAAACATTCTTTCCTGGAGCGTGTCAGCCTTTTATCCTGTTCCAAAATGATGCACCTTTTCTGTAGAGCTGTTCTCTAGTAGTAGAGGTGGTCGTGAGAGGGATGTGATTTAGAAGAGTGGAACTAAATACGGTGTCAGTCAGAGTACCTTCTTCTGTACCTTTCTGTCTGTCCCCAAATATGTTTCCAGTAAAGGTGGAACTTTGAGGTCTTGCAGGTTTTTTTTCCTTCTTTAAAACCTTTTGGTGACCAAGTCCAAACACCACTGTTGTGCCCTTTGAATGTTGGTCTACTAAGAGCCATTGATGCAGAAGAACCAGTCACTGACACCAATCTAATACAAATTACAATCTTTAGGAGGTTTGGCAGTTAGCTTTTGGGCATCTCATTATCTCTGAGGTATCTTTTGGAGTTGAATCTGTTTTATTTCTAAAGATCGATTCAGTCATCCTTTCCAGACTGCAGATAAGTAAGCCCACTGCCATGTTCTCCAAAAGCTTCTTTCAGTCTCACCCTCAAATAATGTCTCAAAGTTCTCTGGAAGAACCTACTAGCTGAAGAGCATATGTTTTAGTGGCTTGCAGTTTCTCTCTATAGATGGTATTTCACAGTCATCTACGTTTGGTGTGAAGGGCAAAGCTGCCATAAGCTAGCAATATTGCAATGCACGATCCATCACAAAAGTTCTTACGCTACCAGTAAACTTTATTCTTCATAGTCTTTTGCAGTGAGAGTTCTGCAGTTCTTATGCACAAAGGGGAGGTAAAAGAAGGAGAAGTAGTTAAGAGTAAAGCCTATAGTTAGGTTTGACATGGGATCTGCTTGCTTAGCTGTGTGAGAAGGAAGCCATGTTTTAATATATTGTATTACAATTTTAATCATGTAATAAATTAAACCATATACCATAAACAAAAAAACTACTAGATATTGACATGGCACAGAAATAAGTGATTTACAGCTCTCAGAAAGCTCAACAGTCATTTTCTATAAAATTACTTGGTTTGTAATAATTAAATGCAGGTAATAAAATTTATCCCTAGCTGCTACAATCTTCTGGTATAAAAATACCTTTTCAAATAGCAGCTTAAATTAATAGCAAAAGCTACAATAAAATAGGAATTCAAGAGTCAGAGTAGGAGGTATTTGAAGTAGTTGCTGCTCTAATATAAGTTAATTGCACAGTGGTTCCCAGAATGAGCTGCTGATTCTTGAATGCTCAGAATTAGCTATGGTTTCCAGCACTGAACAGATATTTTCTCATTTTTTTTGTGATGTACCTTGATTCATGGTTGTGAAATTGAAGTGAAAATAATTCTCAATGAAGTATTGATTCTTCAAATTTTAGGTAATTTTGTACCTGAAAAATACTTTGAGAAATGCTGGCTGTGCAGCTAAAATATCAGGTCTCAAAGCAGTGGTAGTTTCACTTTGTATATATTATCTTTGTTCCTTTATTCAGTTTTCTTGCCAAAATGTCTGTTACAGCTTCTGAAATCTGTGCAATGTGCCTGTGCGGTAGGTGACCTAATCTTTCTCTGTTGCTTTTAATGTCAGCGTGTTTAATGTTGCTTGTACTTCTCGCTGTTTCCTTATAAGAAAAATTGAGGAGAGTATGGGGACCTTACCCTATTTAAATGATAATAAATGCAATTAAATAGTGAGGTCTTAAGTTCATAATTCTCTGAGTCAGAGGCCTGATTCCTTCCTTTGATATTTTAGAGGTGAGAGTAAAGCTAAGTAAAAAGTTCTCTTTGTGGTAAATACATGGTAGCAGTCGTTGCCTTCCTTCAATAAAAGGCCACAATTTGCAGAGAAGTGAAGTGTGCGAGGGTTGAGCAGGGTCAGGAGAGCTCCATCTGGCTGATAAGTTGTGCTTTCCACCTTCTTCCGGGGTGTTTCAGGGTGTATCTGTTTTGTATAACTTACCTGGATGCATGCAGGATCTCAACTGTTCTGGGAGCAACTGCTCTCCTCATTGCCAGGATACACAGAGAGCGTTCAGCTGTGTCATAAAGTGGAAGAAACCTTCATAAAACTATTGATAAATAGCTGGCGGTGTTCCAGAGTTATTGTTGGGACTGTTCATGGTGTTAAAAACTTTTTTTTTTTTTTTTTAAATGATCCAAGATGAAAATGAGAACGAATAACTGGCTGGGGTTCGGAATTAACCTGCTTTTCATTCGTTTGACCAAAAAAGGTATATTAAGCAATGGTCTTAAAGAAACTCTTAACAGTAAAGGAGTAATTGCATGTATGTTTGTTTGTTTGTTTTTTCAGAATTTCCTGTTAAATTGTGTTACTTTAATTCTGAAGACATAGTTTCAATGTTGCACAGTCTCTCTGTCTCTTTCTCTCCTTCTCAGTCTCTCTCTTTTTTTCTGTTAAGGACTGCATAGGGAAATTGACGAAATTACCCAGAGTTAATTCATGAATCTCCATGACTGAATACCAGCTACTATTTGAGCCCGATCATGAGAATGCCAACATTTTAATTTCTTTTGTCTTTATTAGATTCCACAGCATCTTTATCTTCAATAGTTAGCAACTTCAAACTTCAGTAGCATGCACCCTGTATGCATTTTGAATTTTTGGAGAGGGAACTTTTTTCATTGAAGGTAGAGTGATTCTGAAATTTGATAAATTGAAAGCACTTTTAAAGGCAGCTGTGTTGTAGAGAATGAAATCTGAAACCATCCAAAAGAGGAACTCTGTAGACTCCTGGGAAAAGTTAAAATGCAACATACTTGACAGAGTCACAAGCAACATATTGGATAGGGTCAGAATCAGGAATGGAAGCAGTCCAAAACTCACACTCGAGTATGTTACACAGACATCATGGAGATCTATAGGATTCCCCAGAGAGCCTTATTTAAAGGGGGGGTTGCCCTGATGGTTAACCAGGTCATACTTGTGCATGAATCATTTTCATCCCTATTACTATGGTGAGAAAAAAAAAACAGTACATTTAAAAAATATATAAAAATATACACAAAAAACCTGTATTCCTACAATGCAAAGGTAACTTTACTGCCAATTCTGTCTTTGAAGTCTCTGCAGTAAAAGGACTCATCATTTCTTTGATCGGATCTTTGGGAACTGTTTATGATTTCAGTTGGAAATGTAAATACGTAGTTTCCATTTCAGGTCACCTTTGAAGATATTTTTCATGCGATGCTGGAGAGGGAGTTCTGAAACAAACTTTGGTATGAAGTTTTGACTCGTAGTAGATCATTGTAGGACTCTCCAAATCCGAATTTTCTTCAGACTGTGTGGGATAGTGCTTAAGAAAATTGTAGGCCAACCAGAGAAGTGAATAAAGGTATCCTAAACTTAGATGCGTTCCTAAAGCAGCCTGTTCTGTCTGCCTCCATGCTCTTTGCAGATGACAGATCTTTCATGACACTTCACCCAGGTTTGAAATTATTCGATCCCCTTCTGTAGGCTACACATAGGGAGGTTAGGAGTGCTCAATGTCTTAAAAACTGGTTGATTGAGTATTGAGACAAAGTACATGTACTGAGGGCTAAATAGATTTATCTTGCTGTGAGCTGTCTCTCTGCCCTTTCCTGAGTGGAGGTAGAATTGCAAAGCCTCATGGTGTAAGCCTCAAATGGAGATTTTTCTGTATGTCAAGTACTAAGCGTCATTGCTTTTGGAAAGTGATATGTGCAGTGATATTGAAGTACATGAAGGTTTATCAGTAGGCTGCCATAGTGGCTGTTTGCTCCTAGTCAGTTTACCAGTTCAAATCAAACTGCCAATATGGTAGCATACCTAGAACTCACAAATTCCAATGTAGATAATGGTAAAAAGATCAGGATCTATTTGGATAAATGTGTTACTAGAGAGCCTTATTTGTACTCTAAATAAGGCAAATAATAGGAGGTGGAATAGGCACCTGGTCCAGTGCCCAGGGTAATCCAGCAGGTCGGTAGCAGAGCTCACAGTGGAACACATAGAAGTATTCAAATTGTGGAGAAAACTCTTTCTGAGGAGAAACTCTGAACTCACTGGTTTGGTTTATTTAAAAGGAACGATGAGAGGTTGGTTAATTTGGGTATGTAAAAGTACCATTACAAATAAAGGACTTTTTAATCTGACAAGGGTAAAACAAGAACTGATGGCAAGCCAGATTGCTGAAAATGAACAGTAAAGCATGAATCTTTCACATATAAAAGTGATAAACTAATAAAACCAGTTAACAAGGGATGCAACAGATCTCAAGGCATTTTTGGAAAAGACTGAAAGCATTTTGTGGAAGACATTAGCTTTGCTTTATTTATTTGGCTTGATAGGAGATAAGCAGGCAACATGCTGTGCCCTCACTTACCAGAACTGGATGGTTCTTGTACATTCAGAACTAAATCTGAAGAATTTTTTTTTTCATTTAGATCTTCAGTTATCCTGATTCCAGTTCCATGACCCTTGACTACTTGCATGTATAGAATCTAACCTGGAATCTTATTAAAAAAAAAAATCACACAAATCTGAATACCTCCATTTAAGAAAGGAAGGGAAGAAAAGTTATATTCTGTTTTTTAAAAGAGCAAGATCCAAATGTGCATGTATATGACTTTATGCATCCTGTTTCATTATGGACTAAAAGAGGAACAACCAAACCAGAAAGCAAGGCATCCAAAAATCTAAGAAGCCAGAGTAAGATTTTTAAAAATCTCTAGCCGGCATCTTTCATGTCTCTGTGTCAAACTCACATCTAATATGAGAAATCTGCAGATGCTTCAATTTAAACCTCAGCAACAAACAAATTTAAATACTGAAGAAAAACATCAATTAATGCAGCACACACCAGAGGATGTATCTTTTGCTAGTATTGCACTCCTGATTAGTGGGCTCTACCATCTAACTTTTCAGGAACAGTAATAATAGTAGTGGATATTTTTGCTGTTTCCTTTTCTGTAGACTCTATATTCAAGATGTTACATTCTGGTCTGTTTGTCTCATGGAATATGGTTTGCCTGGCAGCATGTGCCAAGTTACTAAATTTACTTTACTCCATTTTCCTTTTTGGATAGGTAGCATGGACAAGAACAGTTTTCTTGTTTTGTAGCAGTGTTCTGTGGCAGACGTCAGAGAAGTCTTGGAATTGTTCTGGATATGTTATGGCTTTGGCTGCAGAGGAAGTGCAAGTGAATCACAAATAATTGTAGTCTTTAGGACAGCCGCTCTGTCAGCAGAATTAGCTTCATTAATCTTTCTAATCTGGTAATTAAGCAGAGGATAAACTGTAAGCAGCACAAGACAAAAACTGTTTTTAAAACAAAAACCCAACAAAATGGTCTCTTATGAACTTATAGTACTTTCTGAAGTTAAACAGAAATGAGAGCATTGTGTCTTCATAGTTCAGAGATGTCTGAGACGGTGATGAACAGCACTGCTTCTGTGTTCCTGTTGTGTTTCGGCCCTGTGACTGACTCTCTAGGCAAGTTTGGAGATCAGGTAGGCAACAACCGTGAAACATAATAATTATCTAGAAGTGTTGTATGGAGTTGAATGGCAGCGACAAACCCTTTTGTGCTCGCTGTACTTGCCTTACATTGAGATGATAACAGCACCAAGTTTCTTCTCTTTTCACTTTCCACATCCTGGTGAGTTACTTGAAAGGGCCAAGGATAGTGAAGTCTGGGGACTTAGGGTGGTAGCTGCAAGCCTGGTGTCCTTCTCTGTGTGCTGAAAAAGGACAGATGGAGCCACATGGCAGCCAATTTCTGTTAATATTGCTTGCAGTCTTGTGAGTCACCTGGTGTGAAGGCAGAATGAAGTCTTCCATTCTAAACTAACAAATAAACATGGAAATCAAAGATACTTTTGCAAGTCACTTTTATTAATTCTGTTTTTGTTTCTTCTTCTGAATTTCTTTTAAACTTTTACTATAACTTGAACAAAGCTTCTGAATCAATGCAATTCTTGGCAGGCTGTAAGTAGGAGAGCTATTTCCGGGAAGGATACTTTTGTTTAAATATTTGATGCCAATACTGGTTTTTTTTCTATTGTGGTTTGTATATCATTCAGTGTTTGTTTATTGTAATGTTCATGTTTGTTGTAAAGCAGCTATGGTCACAGATACATATGTGAAAGGACAGAGAATATTTGTGTAGAACATACTTTTTCCTTCCATCTTTAACCTGACAAAAGATTGTTTATTCTTGAAGCCTGTGTGTCCATGCTGTCATCTTAGAGCTTGTTGAAGAAAGAATTTAAAAACAAAACAAATCAGAACTGGAAAATAAGTATTTTTGTGGCACTTCTGCAATCTCTTTTTTTATTTGTAATCAAATCTAGGTAATTCTACAAAAAAGGTGACTATTCTTATTTACTTGTATTTCCAGATTAACTCCTGAAAAAACAAAGAAAGATGTGTTGTGAACCTGAATAGGAAAACAGGAGATACATTTAATAAAAATGCATTAAAATTAGTGAAAAAGATCAATTAAAAGAATGTCTAAAAGATATGAGACATCCTGTTTTTAAAAATGGCAAGCTTATAATTCCATGCAGGAATATTAAGAGCCCTAAGTTATCGCTTTTTTGGTATCTTAGTTTAAGAAGTGTTTTAAAGTTCTTCATTACTTCTAAAAAGCTTAGCCCTGTTAGGGAAAAATGGTATTTCACCAAAGCAGGTCAGCTGAAGTAGTGACAAGAATCATTCTAACATTTAAGAATAAGATTAAGAGGTAATACTGCTCTGTTTCCAAAATAAAATTTAGCATTTTTAAAGTAATTTTAGCATAACTTTCTTTTTGAAATATTACTTCATATTGCTTTGGCTGTGTTAGTTTCATGTCTCATTTGGGCCATATTGATCATCAGCCAAAACTTTATACACAGTACACTTCAGCTAACTGCAAAGTAAAGCAAGGGTGTCATAGAATTAAAAGCCCAATCTCCCACAGAAAGGAGTGGCTGTGGTGCTGGAGAATTTTCAGATAAGTCTTGATAGTTTTTAGAGATGTTTGCTACAAGTAAAATATTGTTTGCATTCTGGAAATTTCAAGGGAAAGAGCTTAGTAATTCATAGCCCTTTACTGAGATTGAAGATGCGAGGGGGCACATCTCTCAGCCTATCATAACTGCATATTCTGTAGTTTCAGCCACTTCAGTGAGGAGAAACAAAAATCTCATTCATACCTAAGTCAGCTTGGGGAAGTAGAATAGTAAGAATTTACCAATCAGAATTTTTGTTCTCTGCTGATAAACTCTGGCTTGCAGCTGATGTCGGTGTTGAACACCAGCGAGCTGCTCAGAACTCCTAGTGAGTGTGAGAGAAGTACAGCGTGTCCATTTGCAGCACGCTGAATTGAGCTGCTTCCTTCCTAATGGAAGATTAATTTCTATCGTTAGTACAAGTGCAGAGAACAAGTGGTAGTCTTTCAGATAAGAAAGGCCTTTCTCCTTTCTTCCCAGGGAGCCGAACTGAACTCAAACTCACAAACAGTAGTTGTTGCTTTAGTTTATTTTTATATATGCAAGTTTTGTTGCTCTCTGTCTGGAAAAAAGCCAGTACAGCTTCACTTACAGCTGAACCTGAACTAGAACTGAACCAAGATAGATTCAGTTCCCTGCTGCTTTCTTCTAATTGGCTAATTAAGCATTGCAAGTTGATTACAACCTCTCTGGAAAGTTACTGAAAGGAATTATGCAATAGCGTTTCAAATACTCAGTGTGAACCTCTTCCAGAAGAGTCTGAGATGAATACTGAACATCAGTTTCTGCTGATGTTTCATATGAGGTGTATCAACTTTGTAATACTTAGTCTGGGAACAGCTTCCCTCCAAGACAAGTAAGAGGAATACTCAAACTGTGGTGTCAGCTGTGTTCCTATCTTCTGTTTTAAAATATTGTTGGTTAATAGGCAGGTTTCAGAATCTCTTTTTACAACCATAGAAGTAAAATAGGATTTATGCACGAAAATGAAAAGCGACTTCATCCAAATATCACTATTTCCTAACAGTTATATCCTGCCTTTGGAGATTATTTTACTTTATCTAGGAAGAATTTGAATGTATGCCACTCAAGGTCTTCCAGCTGTTAATCTCACTGAATTTCAAGGTCTAAAAATCAGCACAGTTGTTTCCTTTTTCTGCGTACAGTAACGATGTGTGGATATTTCCTACTATATACTGTCAAAGTTTCCCGTAGTATACCTAGGAGGAGAAGAGTGCACGAAAGTGTTTTGACCATAAAGAGAAGAAAAATAAGTCTTAAAATAAGTCTTAAAGTAAACAGGTAGTGCTGCTTTGATATATTAATGTGTGAGACTTGACACACTAAATGGCATGCAGTGCAACAAACTCTTTCATATGACCAGGAAAAGTGCCAGTCCATCCTAAAATCTTGTGTTTATCCATGTACTTAGTGTTATTCTGATACCTACCTCATGATGAGTGTTGTAAGTGCATCTACTCAGAGGAAATAGTGAAGTTAAGGAGAAATACCAAATATCTGTGTGGTTAAACCATCATGTCTGGGTAGTTCTTGAGCCTGGATAAATGTGCCAGCTCTAAGCTTAGCTTATATGTGTGAGCAAGTGGTCATCTGAAACTGTACTGTAATAAAATAATTTCTTAACAGATCTGTCTGTTTTTTAAACTGTGTTAATCAGCGAACCCTGATGTACTTGCAGTGCTGATTTCCTATTGCAGTATTTCAATGTATTGTTCCTGCAGGTGTAGGTAAACCTCTCCCTTCCAGCTGCAATTCTGTAGCATTACATTTTAAAATATGTCCATAAGCAAAGTAAGAGATGTTTTTAATTTTTTTTGTCAGCTAATGATTTCTCTACAGACTGGAGAGTGCCACTGGACTAGCTGCAATATGTTGAAGAACACATTTTGAAAAGCATTGTGATGAAATTACAAGTCAGGTTATACCACATGATGAAGTTCCTTTATACTTAAATAACCATCTGCTGGGGAAAGTGATTGTGCTCTGAAGAGTTTTTTCTTATTTTTTTTCTTGAAATATGTTTAGCAGATGTTTCAATTGAAAGGCTTTATGCAGACTTTTGCTTTCACTCAAAGTCTAGTTGAACATCCTTTTGCCAAAGCCAGCTCTTTGTCATCCTGCTTCATGTTACCTCTGGGCGTGTATTGCCTCTTTGTACTTTATCTCCATTACTAGTACTAGAACAATGCAACCTCCATTTGTAGTGTGGATGTTGTACAGCACAGTGGATATATATGCTAAACAGCTAGAAGTTAGGGTAATAAGCCATACTAACTGGAGACCCTGACATTGACAGAATAACTATTCTGTGTTAAATAAACCTACAAAGCAGCACACACGTCTGAACCACGTAGGCTGGTATGATTCTCCATTGACGTACTCATTTGCAGAATGCCCTGAATGCAGCAGTCTAGGCGGTCTGCTCTCTTAAGGTTATTGACTCCTCCTTCTGCTTGCAAATAGAAGACTCTCATTTGATTTATTTCCCTCTCGTGAACTCTTACAAATAAAATCATAAAATGGCCTGGGTTGGAAGGCACCTTAAAGTATCATCTTGTTCCAACCCCTCTGCTGTGGGCAGGGCTGCCACCCACCAGATCAGGCTGCCTGGGGCCCATCCAATCTGGCCTTGAAATGCCTGCAGGGATGAGGCATCCACAGCCTCTCTGGGCAGCTGTGCCAGTGCCTCACCTCTCTCTGTGCATAAAATTTCTTCCTAATATCCAACTTGAATCTCCCTTCTATTAGTTTAAAGCCATTCCTCTTGTCGTATCACTATCAGACCATGTGCAAAGTCAGACTTCTTCCTGTTTATAAGTTCCCTTCAAGTATTGGAAGGCCACAATAAGGTCTCCCTGGAGCCTTCTCTTCTCCAAGCTGAACAAGCCTCGCTCCCTCAGCCTTTCTTCATAAGAGAGGTGCTCCAGCTCTGTTGTAGATATTTAGAAACCCTAACCTGTTTAGGCATATAACTGTGTTAAACAGACACAGTTTTTCTAGTACTATATTTTCAGTATGAAGGAAAGATGAAACTAGGATCTCTGGAGAGCAGTGGGGCAGTGATATCTGATGCCATACATACTCCATATCCACCTGCAGCTTTCAAGAAAGAGAAGATAGTCTTTCTCCTTTCAGATAAGGGAGTCAAACTTTGTTTCATGCAGTGATGCTTCTCTGGTTGTGCTACTTGACGCCTTTGCAGCCATTTGCACTGATCTGCTATCTTGCTGCAAGTAAATACAGCCATCTGTCCCTGTTCACATTCTGGCCTCTACCAGAAAATGAACCATGAACACCCTGGTCCTAATGCTGTGGTCCACAAAAGTTATTCTTCCTTGTAATATACAAAATAAATATGTTATTTTTGAGTGTGTGGATATGCGCTCTGCACAAATACATGCATTTGTATACTGCCATGCATTCAAAAATATTTCTCCATTGGTGCCTGGGAGGCCTTAGTAGGTCATGGAAGATCAAAGTCATGTTCAGGACACTGCACTGGATATCCGTATATGCTATATTAAGCAATGGAAGGATTCTTGTTAGAGAATTGATTTCTGAATACTGTTGCTGTTTTAGCTGAATCTTGTTTTCCTCTGGCTGTTCCGTATTATGTCTGTACGTGTGTCTGGCACTGGAAAGTGTTTGATCTTTTCTGTATGTCATGCAAGATGTTTGATGTCTTTTTGTTGACTTTTGAGTGTAAGTAAATAAATGATAGAATCCCCCGTGGCCAAGATGTCTTAACTTTTACGTATATCATTGTGGTCAATTAAAATGCGGCAAGCTGTGTTAAGTTTCTCTGTAATTATAATAATCAAATATGCAACATTCATAATGAAAGGCAGATTTGTGAACTTTGAGGCAGTACACTGACTCTGAAAGGGACCTGATTTCTTTGGCCAGACGAACAAGAGGCAGTGGAGAAAAGAGAAGTGTAGTTAAACAGAGATTCTAAGGAAGTTGACTCAACATATTACAATGTTTTCTGGGCAATTTCTTCAAAAGCTAAGTTTACCTCATGTAATTAATCATGTATCCTGTGAAATCTGTTCATTTTCAGATATTTAATAATCTTTTTTCTGCCATTTTTCTGACCTTACGGAGTCTACTGCGGAGCTATCTGTTTTAGTTAAGCTTGCTGGGGACTCAGGTGTGAATGCTGGGGAAAGTTCAGAAATCTAATCTTCTGGCCTGTTGTTTCTGTCAGGTGTTTGCTTATGTTCTTGTAGCGATGTTGTTTTTTAAAGATTTTAAATGGCGTAGTCTGCTGTCACTTTGAATATAATGAAAATTGTCGCTGTTAATGCTATGTTTTCTATTAAATAAGTTAAAATAGGTACTCAATTAGCTATTTAAAGTTGAAGCAGAAAAGATCATGTGGTTCAAGAACAAAAGACAAACACAGCTTCTTGCTCCAGTCATTTTCTACTAGATCACAACTGTTCTGATTTTATTTATTTTTTTTTTAAGTCTTTATGGAAATAGTATACAATAAAAATTGGAGGTGTAAATGCCTCTCAAAACAAGCAGATGTAACCTCCCAGCATTTGCAAAGTCATTTCTTTAGTTTAAAGAAACTCTCAGGGAATTTGTCCAAAGAGAGACTTTCTAATGTTATGCGATGCTCAGTATGGGTTAATGCATACTGACTTCTGAAGTCCTACATAACTCAACCATCTGCAGTGATCATGTGCTTGGAGGCTTATGCTTTAAGCTATCCAAATATCAGATAATCCTACAATATCACAACAAGAGGTGCAAAGCAGGTTTTATGACTTAATTCTTTCTGTTGCTTATGCCCATCCATTTAGGTTTTTACTGTTGCCAGAATCCTAATCAGTTTTGTGGTTGAAGGGTTTTTGAGGTATTTTGCATTCTGTCTAGTTAGGGAACATCGTAGTAAAACTTCATCAAGCTTTGGATTGTTTGGAAATTCAGTTATAAAAAATGTGTTTGTCTAGTTATTGTTTGTTCCAGATTTGAGTTTTGTGTCAATGATAATCCTTAGAATTCTCTCAAGAGACAAGTTAGCATTTAAAGTAGTACAGAGCACTTAATCTTAGATGATATTCTTGTGTTGTTGCTATGGTCAAATGAAAGCCTATGATAATGGGGCACTGAGCTACTGAAGATCACTTGTTTACAACAGGTCTTGGTTTGCTCCCTGGAGCACAGACCCTTGAGGACAAGCGCCCTCAAGTGCTAGATTTATTCAGGCTTTACAGCAGTCAGTAATGCAAAATCTTCTTCCTATTCAAATATGAAGCATCAGTGCAACTTGAATAATAGCATAGCATATTCAAATCTTCCTCATCCCTATAAGGTTAGAGTTTGTGTAGTTTCCTTAATGAAATCTTAGACTAAGAGAATCCTGCCAGAGTTCCATGTCTTTTAGAGGGTAGGAATTATAGTGCTTCCCTTAGAAGAGGAAAATGATGTGTTTGTAGTGAGGCTTACAACTCAATTTTTTAGAAAAGCACTTAGGAATAAAAAGCTTGCAGAGAGCAAACCTTGAGGAAAAACTGAAGTATTTTCAAATTCTTCTGCATACTTTGATTAATTTTTGCATTACTTCAGAGTTGCCTAAGAATTGTGTTGCACTGGAAATTCTGAAGAGACGTATTTAAGATTTTTTTTTGAGATTGCTTTCCCTGAGTATTAACAGAATGGAAGAAAAAGAAAATTGCCTTCTAGATACGTACCTATTAAACTAGTTTTAAAAAATAGTACTTAGATGTCTCTGACTGATATTGCAGGAAGATAGGATGTGAATAGCTTGACGAAGTGAAGCGTAAGGGAGGAATAGGACAAATGGTCCAATGGGCAGTCTCGGTCTTCAGAGACCAGAGTTCAATTCTTGTTTAACTGTAGACTTCTTGTATGACTTTCTGGCAAGTCATCTTGTCTAGCTTGTGCCTTTGGGAGCATCTCTTTTTACAGATGGGGAACTGTTTCAGACGAGTGTTGAAAATAAAATCCATTAATGACTGTGAAACTATATAAATGCCTTCAATATGCTGAAACTTGTCCATGGCTTCAACGCGGTTTTTTCCTTTTGAAAGTATGTCTGGTTTTATGGATGGTTGCCTTTTGTTCCCTGAAACAAACTACCAATATGCCTTATTCATGCCTGGGGTTTTTCAAGATCTACGCTGTTTTCCAGGAATCATTGTACCAATCTCAGTACACAAAAACATAAGGGTTATTTTAGCAACGTAGAAATTGTTTAAAGTACCTTTACAATTAATCTTACTTTCACCTACTATAACTCTGAATTTTAACAAGTTCTACAGCAATAGCATAGGGCAGTAACATAGAACACTTCAATGATGAAACATTTTGCCCAGTGATAGTTGTTACCTCTTTTGTGGCCTGTGGATGATGTGGCTGGTATGTGCAAGGAATATATTTTGCAACAGATTGTGGTTATAGCAAAGGTCTTTGTGTTAACTCCTCGATCTCATCCCTCATTAACATCTTTCCTTCTTCCCTGTTGTCCTTTTAAACAGTCTTTTTAGATATTTTTTCGTAACATTTCTCTGCATCTCTCATGCCTGACTGCATTCAGAGAGAACTATTTTTAGTCAAAGAGAAGAGTCAGAATTGGAACAGCTGTGATCAGACTATTTCCATTGCATTGAAGGATGTCTGTTACATTCAGCTGAATTTGGTCAGTCATTCTGTTCCTGGTTGCATATATCTTAGGGCATTTCATATGTGACATATTTATGAACACTTGAAAAAATCTTATGAAAGTGATGCCTTTCTAAAACAACAAAATAGTAATTTAAAAACTTCTTTATTACAGTGTACTACTAGTAAAAAATAAGAAGAAACTTTAGTTTGTGCTGCATGCATCGTTTGTTACTTAGTCTCCAATTAGAGAGTCTCCAATCACAGAGTCTCCAATTTCTTCTAACAACGTACAGATTGAAAGAAAATGCACGTAGCTCTTATTCTAGCAGCCTCACTGTTTTTGAGGTATTTATACCATTCTGTCTCTAGGCATTCAATTATAAACATTTTATGCAAAATTAGAAGTGAAGAAATCATTTTCACTCCGTGCTGGCTTTTATACATCAGAGACCTGAGATCATTAGGTTTCTCAGCAGTTTTGGGGATTCTGCTGTTTTTGAGAGGGTGAAAGGTGGTGATGGGCGTTTTTGTACATCGGGTCAGCTGAGGCAACTGAGCTGCTGGCTCCTGGCAAAAGTGGCTGATGTGACTTGATGAGACTGTCAGCATAGGTGCTTACTGAAATGAAATGGAGGTATTTTATAAATCTGTAAATAAGAATGTCAATTTCATTCTCATTGACGTTAGAGTATTTTAAGATTGGAAAATCTTTTCTTTATAAAAGAGAATCCCTTTTTATAAATAATTTATTCTGCTCAGAGCATCAGCAAAAGTTCTGAATCAAAATCATTAGGCAGCATTTTTAACCACATGGTGGATAGTGGGAACTTGCGTTCATTGTTTCAGTTTTTGCTCATAATGCTGTTTGTGCTTAACAAATTAGTAGCAGGGAGACTTTGGGATGATGATCGTTCAGCTCCTTTGCTGTACGATTGTTCTGCAGAGGTGGTGTTGGGGTTGTGTGTGCATGCATATGCACGTGCTGGGATTTTAACTGCATGATGTACTTCACTGAAAGCTTAACCAAACAGTATATAATGCTGTTACAAACAGAGCATTAGACATGTATCTTTAATACAGCCATCTGTTGAGAACTATAGCAGTTTTTCAAAAGCTGCCCTCAGCACAGACATCAGTCTATCCATCCACCTGTGCTTCTGATCTAACATTTCACATCTAAAATCTGCAAAGGGAAAGGAGAAATATTTTGACATCAGTAGCTTTATTTAAAACAAAAACTAAAAAAACCTCCTCTTTTTGCCAGTTCAGAAATTGTTAAAAATCTCTTTACTCAACATTCAATGCTATTTATGGAAAAACACTCAACCATGCTTTCATCTTCCTCTCCTCTGGGTAACCCCTGGCCTTGCTAACACCTATTTCCTGCCTCATCTATTTAAAATACAGCTGCTGAGGTCGTTTTCTTAATATGTTGGTCTATGACATCAGACTTGAATATATCTACCGACTCTTTCTTGAAAGGCACAGAAGGGTTTTTGTGAGAAGGGTTTTTGTCTCATGGAGGGAGAAGCACGTGTTACCCTGATGCATTCAGCAGCCGTTATCCAGAAGAGATCCTCTGCTGTAAAGGTCCTGTTGGGTGATGAGGAAAAGGTGGAAACAGGACTGTGACAAGAAAGGTGGCCCCATGAAGCTGCCTGACGAATGCAGACATGCAAGGCCTGGTGCAGTCTGGACACCTTGGTGCCTTGTTCCTTCCCTCCAGTGCAGCTCAGTGAGCCGCCACATGTGTCAGCTGCATGGGGTGTGGGAGAGCAGCAGGGCAGAGCGCTGAGCTTGGGTGTGCATTACACCCCATGTGGACAGTTTCCATCTACAGCTTACTCCAAATGCTGTCTACAGGGAGGTATCTCTTTTATGAAGAAAACTAACTAGTTCTTGGCAAAACAATCCTGAGATTATCGTTTCATCTGATTTATTTGGCCCATTCCACGTTTGTATTGTGAAGGAAAGTGTGACATCCTCCCCTCTGTGATGTAGGAAGTTGTCTAGTTATTAAGCCTCCGAATTATCGTCATTAACAATTACACTCAATTTGTGGTTGTCAAAATGATCAAAGTGTATTTTATGTGTTATCCAAGCTCTGTTTTGCATGTTCATTTACTTGCTAATTTGCAAAGATGAACCAAATGCTCTCTCAGGTTATTAATGGGAATTAGTGGTCTCAAAGTTGCCTTCTTATGAGTCCAGTGCCATTCACTAAGGTCGCTTGTGACTTCAGAGGCAGCTGAGTATCGTTTTTGTCAGCCGAGGTGACTGGCATTGGTGAAAGCTGGCTCACCTTCCCCTGCTGCTGTGGGCAGGAGGCAGTGGAGTATGGTGATGAAGCCATAGGCAGCCTGCTTCTGGCCATAAGTCCCAGGTGCTGCTGCATGGGCTGAGAAGAGGCATCAGAGGTGTGAGGTTCCTTCAGTGGAGAGTGAGGATCTACAGACTGTCAGCAGTGAGGTACATGCTCTCACCTGTCCCTGCCAAGAAGGACCAGTAGTCTTGCTGCATTTTCACTTGAGGAAAGAAGCCTTTTGGGGTACATCCTTTCCCATTTTTTTCTACTTCTGCTTGTTATGCAGCAGACATCATTAAGTCCTAGGAGAGCCCTGGAGGCACCAACAGGTCCTCATGTCCCTGCCCAGCCCTACAGGTTTCCTCCACGCTGCCCAGGGCCCCACCTGCGCCCTGGGGCCCTCAGCCACTGCCGCAGTGAGGCTGCCACAGGGCCAGACTCCAGCTCCTCGCAGCACTACCCAGCCATGGGACCGACAGAGCTGGGCCCATATCCCAGCCTGGCCTCATCCCCATTGAAGTGCTCAGTGCTGGGGCTGCCTCTTTGCCCTGCCCAGAGCTGGGGCGGTGGAACATGGGACAGGCCCTGACAGACAAGGCCACTTGTAATTGAGGTGCCCTGATAGTGGGCATTCAATTTTATCTGTGTGCTTTACTTACGAGAATAGAATGAAAACGTAAGGTTAGTGAGCACCACACTGGCTTCAGGTACAGCCTCTGAAGTTATGTGATATCTGCAATGTAACATTCAGAGCTATTGATTGTGTGGTGTTTTAATTACAGTTTAATTTTTGAAAGATGAACAGCTGCAAAAATTGTCCCCAACGTGTGGGGCACCATTAAGGTATGCAAATCCAGCAATATTTAGAATCTGTGATGAAATGTGTGGTAAAATGCAGAAGGATTTATAATGACTTCATTGGAGTATGGGAAGATTTTGCAGGCTGTAGGTATTAGTACAGCAGCTTCATACTGAGAACCCATAGTTCATGCTGAAAGTGATCTCCACACAAGCAAACTCCTTAAAATCTACCAGTGGCAGAAATAAATGAATTTTGTATTTCAAGGAAAGAGGATAAAGCATGCATTACTTTCTCCCAGGAAGGATACAAAGGGAGTATTATAAACACGTGTTAACTGGCCATGTGAGCTATGTGTGTTAGTTTTTTTCCCCTGTTCTGCCACCAGTGCTGACCTGTCTTGCTAAGATCTGAATAGGTTACAGTGTTGTTTTGCATAGCTGGGCTCAGTATAAATTACAGTCAAAAAGTTACTTGATACTACTATTGAACTTTCTTCCTTGACTTTTGCCACAAAAACCACTATTTCCAAGAACAGTGTTTTAAGTGTTTAATTTATACAATTCACTGGATTCAAGCTTTCCAAGTGCTAAGGGTACATGGTGCTTTTTCACAGGGGGGTGCAGGGTCCTCAACACCTCTTTGCAAAAGGAGACTCTGTTAGTAGTGAACTGTAGACTTGCCCATATAACCTGTAACTTGGCTTCACAAGTTTTGGAAACTTTGAGTTTCCTTGCATGTGCAATCACTTTCTTTGGGAGCCGTTCTAAGTTTTCTTTTAATTCTCTTCTTGATTGCAGATTGACTTGGAGCCAGAAGGGAGAGTGTATGTCATCATAGACCTTTCAGGATCGTCAGGTGAAGGTAGGGACTTTCAAAATTTTCCCTTATTCTTTAATGAATGGAATCTTTCAAGGGCCTCTGCAACAGAAGTAATAGATAAGGTGCTGTGCCAATGCCCTCATAAAGTGAGGGTTTTACTCAAAAAGTAAAAGAGAACACATTTTGATGTATATGCTTGTGAGTCAATGAGCAGTTGCAGTTCATCTTAATCTGTAAATCGCTGTTGGTAGCAATGCCAACTAGAAGTACAGTAATGGAATGACAGTAGTTTAGAATTATTGATTCCTAGAATAAACTTTCAAATTCTTAATTTTGAAAGAATGCTACCCATTATGTAAGTGTAAAAATGAGATGTCAAAAGGGGGGGGGGAGGAAGAGCTTATTTGCTTTTTTAGATTACTCTAATATTTATTTTTCCACTAAATGTTTTCTTTTCCAAGTAAAGTAATGAGCACAACATTGTAATGATAAGAGGTGTTTTCATTTTAATGACATAGCTGCTAAATGTTGGGAAAAATGCAGGAAGATGGAAGAGAAGTATTTATTAAGATATTTTTCTGCTGTTTAATTGGTATCAGAGTCAGGTGGTATATGGCAATAAGAGAGTTTATGAAGAAACAATTCTGTTCTGCGTATTGGTCATATTCTCAGTGACAGCCTGACCTGCTGAAATGGGGATGGTTGGTTTGGGTTTGATTATTTTAAATGATGTTGTCTTAACAGTTTTCCCCAATAGCTCATAAAGCTCAGCTGAACAGGGTTCGGAATACATAAAGAAGTTTCACATAAACCCTGACAGAAGTTGAAATAGAAAATGGTATGAAATGAAATTATTTTGCCTGGCAAAGTTAAGAAACAGTAGAAGAATGTTTTATATTTTTGTTCTTTGTAATGAATACTGTGCTCTGACCAATTACTAACAGTAGCTTGCAAAAACATATACTGCACTAAATCCTGAAATTTAAAAACAAAGCAAACCAGTATTTAGACTTCATCTTTAAGTCATGTACCCACACAAGAGACGCTTTGCCTTTTTTCTTGCTATGTATTGAAGTAGTAGCCATTGCTTTAATAGTAGTTTCTACATATTATACTAATTGCCATGTCAATGAAAGAACAAAAATGTGGTTTAACGGTATTGCTTTGTAAGATGTATTGTCAAGTAAATGTTCTTCCAAGCTTCCATTTATAGTGGTTGATACCCAGGCAAGCACAGCATTACTATTACATTGCAAGATGTGTTCAGGTGTGCTGGACCATCAAAAGATGAGAAGAATGGTGTTTTGTTCTTCAAAAGTTCTTTAAATCTCTGTGACCTTTCAATGAGGTGGTGTAGGGGAAATGTTTGGTCGTGGCCTGAACTGGTGATTGAGCACCTGGTGGAGGGCTGTGGCAGGCCTGGGGACAACAGGCAAGTTATTTGCACCTGTGTTCCCCATGTGACGAGAAAAATGTAGGCCCAGGGTGGGGCTGTCCTGGGCTCATTTAAGGGCTGGCCGTGGAGAAGAGTGCATTTCTTTCTCAGAGATTGGCTACTCCTTGGAGGAGCATCAATTTGGGAAATTGCTGTCCTCAGTTGTGTGAGTCAAAAACTTCTGTGAAACCTTTGTTTATGTTTATTGTTAAGACCTATAATGCTTTGCCTAGGATCGTGAAGAACCTGTCTGAAGCAGTTTTGCTTCTTCATTCGCAAAATGGAGGGGAGGGATAAAAGGCTGTGGTGGTGTCTCCTGTGTTGTGTGATGCATTACTGTGTGACAACTTAGAGGTGCTTAGAGATCTGCAAAACTAGAGTTTGTATTACTACATTAGTGTTGAAGGGGGGAGCATAAAAACAGCTGAACTCCTATGGAAATAGGCCTCTGAGGAAAAAAGCTTATGGAATGTTTTCTTATGGGAAGACTGAGACTTTAATTAGGGTGAATTTGTTAGAACCCTAGAGAAGTTGTTTTGCTTACAAAATGCAGAAGTACTTTGAGAGCTTTCCCATCAAATCAAGTAAAAATGGAAAAGCTTTGTGTAGAAGTATTGCAAAATTCTCTTGAAAAACTATGGTTTTGCTCAAAAGGGAAAGTGGAGCAGTTTTGTACAACAGTCTGTAAACTCGTTTGGTGTTTTGTTGGCGACACTATGAAATTCTATTTTTAGACTGCTGTAGTGGGACTGAGGCCTATCTAATTCTGGAAGAGTCTCCTCTCACTTAAACTGTCTTGAAGCAAAACACCTAATTTTAGGTGTAGCCACTGTGCGCAACCTAACGTGGTTTGCTCTATAGAAAGCAAACATTTATCCACACAAAATCTGATTTACTCTGTAGTTTCAAAATGCCTATTTAATCTGATTTCTTTATATACATAAATATTAATGTAAATAGAATACATCTGATATAGGTTACTCCAAAAGTAATGCCTCCTATTTATTTCCAGGGAAACTACAACAGCTACAAAGAGCACAATAACACAGTTTGATAGAGGAAGTTCACAGCTACAAAACACTGTTTTTCAACATAGTTATCATCATTAGCTGTGCATTTTCACCAGTGATGGCCTATGTGCTATGCTTGTAAAAATCCATACTAGCGGAGGTGACCTGCTGTTGCAACTGCTGAAATGCTCCACCCACCACCTCACATGTGCTCACATCCACTGTTTGTCACTTGCTGAATGTTTAAGGAGACCAATGAGTGTCAACAGGTGCCATTTTTTTCTGCATGGAGGAATTCAGTTTCACACTTCTGCTCCATATGTACTTCCATGTCTGACGCTGTTTTGTCAGACTGCCCCTCTGCTGCCATCTGTCACACAGCAGCAAAATGGAACAGAATATTTGCAGAAAGGTTCAGCCTCTACTGCCATACCACCAACATCTGCCTCTGATGTCGTGGGGCAATGTAATAAAATAGGAAGCATTACTTTCTGAGCAGCCCTTGTATTTTATGTATTTCAGCGGGGCAGCTCATTTTAGTTCATCTGTATATGTTGAATATAAAAGGAGTCTAGGTTAGACTAAATGTGTGACTTTTGACTGGCTAGCGTTGGTTGAGGTGTTTATTACTCTTGAACTAATTTGACAGTTGGTGGTCTTATTTTTGAATTCCAGCTATCACTGTAAATGATATCAGAGTAAATGGCATTTTCTTTGTACTGGGCAAATCTTGACATAAAACCACAATTGCTTTTTTAAAATGAGTAAAATAAAATAAAAAAAAATCAACAGTATGTTAAATTCTAGAATTTATTGGCAATGGTCTTCAAAACTTAGTGGTAACCAAGAGCTTGGTATTTCAGTCTGTTCAGGCAGAATTCCCTTTAAGTTAGTGTTCCCAATAGAGGAAGGTGATGGGCAAGCATAATGATGTCTGAATCTACATCTAAATTCATCTACACTTTACAAACCTACAGTTTGGAATTTCTACCATTGCTAAGTTAACTGTAATTAAGCAGAAAACCGTAGGGATTGCACACTGTCACACAAACTTAAGAGTACCAAGCAAATCAGATGCCTAATGAGACTTACAAAAGATTGTAAATACCTACACTGAAAAGGTCCACAATATTCAACAACTTCAAATGGGAATTATGCACCCTAATTAAATTTGTGAATCCCACTAGGCCTCTTTCTGAATGCTTAGAGCCTTAACTGCTTCTGTAAAGATAACTTATGCCTATCAGTGTGTTTAGGAACCCAACCCTGCCTACTTATGGAAACATTAGAATGTGTGGGAGGATAAAACAAACAATGTATTCTCAGAAGCTGCCTGTTTAATGTTTTAAATCCTGCTATTATCACTGTTTCGCTTCTGATTCTTGAGTGGAAAAAATGGCAATTTAGGAAAATTAAAAATACCTATAGCAATGATTTCAATTGGAGGAAACAATGTTGCATATTTCTTAGTATTTTTGTTACAAAGGTCACAGAATGGACAATAAAAATGTCAGCCATTGAGATGTAGTGTAATCTTACAGACTAATATTGTCTTGTAGTTCTGAGTACTGAAAATTGGACTCAATTCTTTTATGTGATATATGTAAACTTCTAATTAGCAGCAATCACAGAATTGCAGGGGTTGGAAGGGACCTGTAGAGATCATAGAGTCCAACCCCCCTGCTAAAGCAGGTCCCCTGCATTAGGTCACACTAATCTGATCAACGATGTAGCCTCAGTTATTTGACACTTCTAAAAGATTTTAATATAGATATCCAAATTCTAGTTTGGTAAAATTGACTTAATTAGATTATTCCATTAATATGGGCAGAAAGCTTTGCATTTAAATTGTCACTAAGAAGCAAGAGCCCTAAATCTGTAAGAGAGCCTATTTGAATAAATTGCTATATAAATTAAAAGTTTGTGTAAGATCCTAAATGATGGATAAAGAAGAAACATTCTTGCTAGTAGTATATTTGCAGTAGTTTAATTTTGTTACTTAATGTTGACAGAAGACATCGTTACCATATGCCTCTTAAAATTAAATTGTCCCTTAGTCACAGCTACCAGATTGCTTATCCCTTGACACTTCTTTCACTTAATGTCAAAATAATAAAACCAGTTCTTTGTTAGAAGCTGATTTCTTCCACAAAAGTACACAACTTCCTTTAACTCCTCTAAATGAAATCATGGACTTCCATCACTTGTGTGATGTAGGTGTACAGGAAATTATGGAAACATGACAGATTACAAAGGCAGGTAAAGAGTTCTGCCTCACCTTATCATGTTGCTTGACTTGTTGAGAGCTTCTGTTCAGATACCAGTATGAGCATCTGGGAAGTATTTTTATGCGGAACCAGAGAAAGAGGTGTTGGGTTGTTGGGTTTGCTACTTTCAGTTTTTCTTTTCTGAAGAAAACTACAAATCCACAGACAGATACAGAGCTATGTCATCTTCTCTTGCCATTTCCTATATTGTGCAATTTCCTTTAGAAGCTGCCTAGCGAAGTAGCTCTACTGTAGCAGTAATGCCGCACTTGTGAGCGGGCTGCCCAGAAAGCTCAGTTCTTTAGATGGCTCTCTGCTGAATATCTTGTAGCAATGCAGACTCTCACTGTGGATTATTCAAATCGCAAGGTATTTGGGATTTGTTCTGAAAACATCATTTTCTAGAACTTGCTCCCATTTGGTTCTAGTGTTTGAAGCAGAAAAAGGTTGGAAAGCGCAAATACTGAAGTCTGAGAAATGAAAGGCAAACTACATAAAGTCCTTACAAGAAACAAGCTCAGCTGAAATGTTTTTGTCATCCCTTTTTTTTTTTTTTTGTAAACTAATGCTGTTTTGGAGCCTGCTTGTAGCTTTGGAATGTTTGTTCTCCACTGAGAGGTAGGGTAACTATTTATTTTAGCAATCTTTTGTAAATTCCATAGTACGAATTATCTGGCCCATATACTGAAAATAAAGTGCTAAATGAACAGTTTATCACACAAAGTGATGTTCTCAAGAGTTAGGATTAAAAATTTGTTGTAAAAACTCAAACATCACTATAGTGTGTTTTCAAAACCAGTCCTGAAAAACACTTAACATGTTTTGCTGATGTTGGATGTAGAAAGAAGAGGGAGGGAAAACAGCTCTTAAAATACATTTATAAATTCTCTATTTTGTTGACAAGCCTGCCAATGGCAATGGGAGTGGAGCTAGATGGTCTTTGAGGTCCTTTCCAACACAAGCCATTCTATCTTTCTGTAATTCTATTTTTGTAACACTTGTAGCTCAGGTCTTTAAATTCTCCATGCCAAAATTGATCTGTGGGGTTATTTACCTATTAGAGATTTATTCCATTTAAAAGGGCTCTGTACATTCAGAGTAAATATGCATTTGTTTCCCATGAATGCAAACAGCTGTGTCAGTGGAAAATTCCTGAGTATACATACACAGTAAGGTATCCATTCACAGGTTTAAATCAACAGTTAATTAGCAAAGTCCCATTTATGCAAATATTTGGTTATAATTTTAATACTTCAATTTTTAAAATTATTGACAAGTAACTGCCTGCTCAGGACTATTTTAAAAAGAAAACAGAAATAATGTCTTAGTCAGAAATAGTTGTTGGTCAAAAAAAAAAAAAAAAAGTAGCTTCTGTAGACCTGACACAGCATGCAATAGTATTAGTTGGAATTTTTTGGTTAATTTCATTGAACCTTGTGCTGTGCATTATGCAAGCACATAGGATCCTTAAAGAGTAAGCACTTCTGATAACTCTGCCAGATGTTTTGCCAGACTTACAAAGGAAAAAAAAAGTCAGTCAATTTTGCTATCAACCAAACATCTGGTAACTCCACTTTGTATACACATATACATATATTTAGTGTGTATATATATAGTTCTAAGGAAGATGTTTATAATGGACCAGTGTTTGTAAGTAATTTCCTTGGGAAAGGTCTGTTGTATCCATTCCCCGTATACTTCACAAAATGAGTGTAATGATTGCACAGGTTTTTAAACTCATATCTTCAATTTCTGTCAGGGCTATGGATAAGAGTGTGTCTGCTTATCAGTCTTTGGATGAACAGGAGACTCTTATAAAACATGCTGTCTGTTTCTTCATTGCTGATCTGTGTCCAAGGTCATACTGATTTTCTATACTAATTCAATGTTGCTGTAGCATAGACATAATTTCTAGGCTGAAGTGCACTCATTGACTGTTTTATTGACATGCTTGGCAGTACTTTTTGGTCTATTTTAGTGCTTATAAAATTTTGTGCCTTAAATTTTCTGAATGATTTCAGAAATTTTTAAGAACTAGCTGATTCAGATCCAAATGCAATCTAAACGTTTAAAATGTAAGTAATGCAATAACACAATGATTCACTTTATAAACTGGGATAGCAGATGGCCATCAAATGGGTAAGAGGTCAATTGCCTGAGGAATGATTAAAAACATTTTTAACAAACTCAGTTTTATATAGTCTGAAAGACAGATGCTGCTATATTTAAAAGCTTGTGACCTCCTTAATGCATTTGTTGTAGATTTCTTATTTCTTTGGAATTATTGGCTTATATGTGACAAAGATATCCAGTTACTTGTAGAGCCTCTCTATCAACTCACAAATTAAGTGCCATTTGAAGTGTGTCATTATTACATCAGTAGCTATGCAATGACTAGCAGAATGACCTTGACAGGTTGTGGGGTTTTATTAACTGTGGATTTATTACAAACAATAAGTAATAAAAAATTTAAGAACTATTCAAAATTTTTCCTACTTTGTATGTCCAATCAGTTGCGATGATTATTTATTGTTGTTACATGCCCAAATTCATATTATACAATTGTCTTTGTATACGATTACAGATTCTTCACTTTAGTGTGCAGTTATATTCCAATAGAATGCCACAGCGCATGCGGGAGGTGGTAGGTACTGCGAAAGGCACCGTGTTCAGGGCTGCGTCCACAAACTGCTTGCTTGCAAAGATTACATCTTCAAGTACATGCATCTGTTCAGATTCTTCTGCTTGTAAGACACTTAAATTTCAGTGGATGAAGAACTTAAGGACATATTTTACAATAAAGCCTGTTAGATGGAATAATGGCAGTATTTTATGAATAAGAATAATTTTGTTTGCGTTGATTTGGCTTTTTTTGCACTGATGTCCATCAACATCCTTGGACTTCAAACTACATCAGGTTAGGCATTTAACATTTCAGTCAAAATATAAAGTTAGAGTTTTCCCAGTTCTTTAACTCATGTCAGTTTTGCAGGTATAAATGTTGCTGATTGACATCTTGCAGAATGTTATACGGAACCTACTGTCTAATAACTCATAAGCCACATGCTTTTGGTAAACGCACGGAAAAGAAGAATCACACAGTCAGTTAACAGCTTCGCTGCAGAGATCTTTATATCTCTTACTTTGCAACTTTGAGCATGCAACACATGTCCTTAACTTCCTCTGTATTTTAATGTCTCGTAAGAAGATGATGTATTGGAAGTGGCTTGGCAAGAGCAAGAGGGGGCTGATAGTTACTGTTACAGAGGCTGCATAGAAGCAAAGGTAGACTCAGAGCCCTGACAAGCCTCTGCTTTTCTGTGGAGCAGTAGGTGGAGTGAGAAGTATCTGTATGTATGAATCTGCTGTGGCATTGGGGCCACATAAAGTGTAATGTATCTGAGGACTAAGGATGCTGTTTGGTGCTTGGGAAATCGTTTACCTAGATTTAGCAAACCACTTGAAATTTATACTTTTTAGACTTGAGGCTGTGACTTTTTCTAGGAGTGAAAATAATCTGGAATGATCTGAACAGGACAGTGCTGAATTGGCAGTGCTGATGAATGGTGTCAAGTAGATTTATGAGTTAGAACTCTTACACACATGCAGCTCCCTCTGTAAGGAATATTGTGTGCTTGAGAATAAAAAGTCTGTTGTGCCCATATTGCATATCTTTTCTCTCTTTTTGATGTAAAGCAAAACATAATCAGAGAAACAAGACACATTTGTTGCTCTCCTCTGTTCAGTCTCAGTATACAGGATTCTGCTGCTGATGTTTTTATTCATACCTCGGGCAAAGGTAACGTTCTACTGTGTTTTCAGTGAGTATGCTTACTTGTTTTACAGAACAAAAGCAAGTAGTAGTGTGAGAGCCAGCTTTAAACATGACCAGAATCTTTGTTTTCAAAATTCATTACACAGTGTGTCAACTGAGAACCTATTTCCTTTGATGCTTTTGTTTTATATCACTAGGATTTGGGGATATTTTTCCTATTCAGCTGTTTGTATTTTCAGCACCAAAAGATCAGAACTTATTCAAACCACAGGTGAGGTGAAAAGGGTAAAAACAAAGAAATAAAAGAAGCTTAAATTCTGATTTGTGAAGCTTTCTACTTCTGCTGCACCTTCATTTCCTTCTTTTAAGGAGAATAATTCAGAATTATTACTGAAGTATTTGCTTTGGTATCTTATTTGATTTGATTGAAAGCTTATCTCAATAATGAGTTTATTTTTTATTCTAAGTTTCTTTCTCTTCTTGGAGCTATTCACCTACTTTATGACTATATTTATAACTTTAAGAAAGCTTTGTCCATCTAGATCTTGAGTTTCTAGTCAGATGCTGTACAACAAGCGAACAAAAACCGGCTGGGTTGCTTGAAGTTTTTATTGCTTGTTAATCAACAAATTTTAACCAAGGAGAATATTACGGCTATTATAGATACAATATATACTTTCATACTAAAATAGAAAATCGAGGGTTGTGTTTCTCATCTAGACAATTTTTTAAATCTGAAATAAACAGTTTTTCCCGAAACTGTTAGATTAAGTTAAATAGAAGATTGATGTCAGAAGAGGTCTGTAATTCCTCTAACACCAGTGAATAATTATTTGCTGATGGGGGAGGTGCGCTATTTCTTGAGACAAAGCTTCACATGTTGTTAGCCTTGCGTCGAATAGCAGATACTTTGTCTGTTGTTACCCAAATGACAGTAATTGAGAAGCCTTAGAATCAAAGGAGGACAAATGAAATAAGTGGGACAGTCCACATGAAGTCCTTTTCACATGCAACTTAGGCTGACTTCAGTAATGGCGCCAGCATTTGCTGAGGAAATGAACCTTGTAAACTAGCTGTTCAAAGCTAGATCTCTTTAAAGATGTTAATGCAAACACAGATCAGTACTTGGTGGCAATCTTGGAGTACCAAGTCTGTTGGTACACTGTACTTCTAAACCACGCTGCTCAGTGAACAGGCTCTCCAAAGGGTGCTTTTGCAATTTTTGTGGCAAATGCCTTCCCAATGAACATTTCTGCATAGATTTATAGCTGTCCCTTGGATTGCATCCAGCTAGCTGATGGAACATCTGGTAAGCATTGCGTTTGTAATAGGCTCTTACTGTACAAAGCTGGCTCGAGTTTTTCAGACGAAGATCGATGACCTTTTCTTTGCAGGCTTCTAGCTGTTTGCCAAAACAAGTGCTTCGCAGAAAACAAGACACTGGTAGAGGATTTGGTTTAAAGGCTTTTTTGTATTGTACTGTAGGAGTTTGTACTTCTTGTAAGGAAAACTGCATTGGACTGAAATAGTAAGATAATGAAACTCATATCATGATCAAAAATGCCGTCTCTTATGACTACTTATGTGGTACATATGTTTGTTCTTTAGTTGCTTTTTTTCCTACAAAATTATTCAAGACCTTTGTAATAGTCATGTTTAATATTAGCACTGCATATACTTAGGATGTTTTTAATGAAAATGTGAAAACAAAGATTAAAAACTAAAAAGTGTACTGGTGCTTCTGTATGTAAGGGAAAGAAAAATTAGTAATAAGATTTGAAATAGAAATATGTAATCTTTGAAATCTGTTTGTTTCATAAGGCACAGTGAGTATAGGCTAATCCATCACTCGTCTAGCGTGACCTATGATACGAAAAATACATTAGTATTAGTTTGTGTGTATTTCTCTTCTGTAGTTTCGTTTCATTGAACTTCGTAGAATGCAATACCTATACGCTGTTGTGATTTGCTTGTTGCTCTACTTAGTTGCTGTTTCAGTAGCATGCTCTGAATCAATCTTCACCTGTTTGCCCTCTGAGTAATAGCCAACTTTGTTTATTGTTGCTACCGTTGAGAAAAATGTTATTGTATGGTCCATTTCGATTAATTAATTCCCTGATCAAAAGATGAGGTAATGCACATCTTAAAAGACAGTTCTAACTCTATTCCTGGCCATTCCATGTACTGGTGAAGTTGTGAAAGCTTTGGGAGGGTTAATGTCTTCTTGAAAATCATTAGCCAAATGTTTACTGTCTTCAATATGTCTAAAAATCTCATTCTATTCTTAAAATATGAGTTCTTCAGTAATGTAAACAGATGAAATCTCAAAAACAATGTATTTCTAGAGTATAGTCTTGAAAGCTTAAAATATTTATGAGTACAGCTGGAAACAGAAGTGAATTTAGGAAAGTTCCTTCTTAATAGAGGTTCAGAATGTGCATACAGTTGCATATTTTTTCTGTGAATACATTGACAATAAGCATAAAAGAAAGAATGGTAATATATTAAGTGGAGGTAAAACTTTTACGTTCTAAAAACTATTTAAAAGAATCAATCTTTTGTCTGGGAAGTACCATCATTATTTCTTAGGCCCGAATTTTTAACTTAGACTTCTTAAAAATAATAAGCAGATGGACTAAAAAGACAGCTGCGTTAACTATGCTTGTTTGTCACGGGATCTTAAATAATTTTAATCTTTGCACAACTTGTTTAGAGAGAATGAACAATACTCAAAACCTATGATGCATAATTTGGAATTTCAGTAAAGATAAAGCACCTGAGGAAACAATACATTGTTTGTTCTGTAAATCAACAAAATATACTTGCTGTTGCTTTTGTTTTGGGATAATACTCATGAAGTAGTGTGAGTGTCCCAACAATTAGTGATGAAAATGAGAGTAATAACAAATACTACTTATGGAAAACCTTTGTCTTTAGTGAAGATAGCCACTGTTACCAGGAACTTCGACTCTGTTTTACTGCTGGACACCCAGCACCATTAAGTATGGATTTCTTTTTCCTTCTCAGTGGTAACCCTTTCTTCATACTATGGGAGAATAAAATAGACTGTAATTTGAGTAATTTGTGAGTGTTACTGGATTAAATACATAGCTAAAAATATTTTACGTTAAAAGTAGGTAAAAGAGCTGCAGGTAAAAGAGAAGTTCTGTCATTGGTCAGAAGCTTTGTTGCCAGGTATGCATGTTACATTTGTATAGTCAGAAAACTTATTTTTTTGTAACAGCAGCTGAGGTCATAATTTGCTAGACTTTGTGATGAATCTGCAGGATATATTATTCACTAAGTCTGTGGATTGCATAATGCCTAAGTAGAATGCATTGGATTTTCATTATCCCAGACTATAGAGATGCAGTTTTGTTTGTTTTGTTTTCTTCTTTAAAGATTCCTCTAACCATAACATGTTTTCAGAAATCTTTCTGTGAAGGGATCTGCTCATTAATACAGTATAAATATTGTGTTAATTCTGTCAGTACTGTCTGAATGCAGTATGGTTTTAGAGACTTGCAAATCTTGCTTGTTTCTCATTCCTTTAGCTCCCTCACCCCTCCTCACCTTCCTGCTGATAGTTTGGCTGAAAGAATAGAAATACTCTGGTAACTCTGTGTAATAGGAGTTGCCTCTAGAATAATGTGGTGGAGCTTTTAGTGCAGTTCATTTTTCAATGGCACCTTTATCCCTTCTTCACTCTTTCCTTTTCTCTGCTACAGCCTTTTCATGGGTTCTGTATATCCATGAGGGGAAAGAAATGTTTTGCCACTGTAAAAGGCAGTCTCTGCATGTAAAAATGACTGAAGAGAGCATGTGTTTGTTAGCTGCAAGTTTAGGGTTGGTTGTAGAAAACTTCGGAGAAAGGAAGGTGCAAGGCTGGACAGGGATAGATCAAGTCCTTTCATCATCTCTGTGGATTTTCACTGGGACTTCACTAAGGGAAAGTGAAAAATACTCAACCAGAATAAATCTGAGGAGTCTTACTAACTTCAATTTGCACCAGTGTGGTTCCTTCCTCTAAGATAATGTGGACAGAAAAGCTCGTTTATATAACAGTATTGTAAAGAAGCACTGAGACGTACTCTCTTTCTACTTAATTCTGTTTATAATTCCCAGATCAGTACCAAGAAACAGTTATCTTTCCAGTCTTTTCCCAAGCATCTGCCTTTCTTCTTTATTAGACTCACTGGTTTCAAAAAATCTTCAATATACTTTTTTTCCTTTGTTTTAACTTCTTTGTGCCATCCCTTTAGAAATATGCTCTGCTGCAAATGGTGTCATTTAAAGGAAGCATCTTCAATTGCAATTCTTGAATTTTCTATAGTAGGTAATAATAATCCAGAGCACCAGTTGTTTAGTCAGGGTACCTCCAACTAAAATACTGGCAACAGCTGTATTTCTCTCTTTTCAGAGTAATGTAATTGTTTACATTTGCACGGCAATATCATAAAGCAACAAAGAACTAGAAGGAAAAAAAACTTTTCCCATTTAAAGTCGGTGAAACTTTGTGGAAGTATAATTGCTTTCAGATTTTTGTCAGGGTTGTTAAAAATCTACTTCAGTCTTTATTAAAAGTATTGTGCAGCCTATAACTGTTGTTTGACAAAGAACTGAACCTATCCTGTTTTCTTTTTTGAAAGAGTGCCAATTTAACAGTGCATTTCCTCCTGGTTAGGACTTTTATCTGGGACTTGGTAAAATTCAGATGGCTACTTTTGGATTGTCTTCATATGAAGAAACTTTCAGAGGTCAGAATATTAAGATCAGCTTTGAGGCTTTCCTTCAGTGGCAAGTTCTTAGTTTTGCTATAATGGTGCTGTGCATTGGACTGATTGCGTAAACAAACGCCCTACCACCATGCCTACATGTTCAATGAATATTACATTTAATATTAAATTCAAAAGTAGAGGTCACAAATACTTCAGAGTTTTGTAAATGTGTGAGAATCATATAGGGAACATACTGAAGGGAGAAAAAAGGAAGCAGAAGGTCTCATTAAGTGGAAAAGCAGTAAGCAAAATTTATGTAGTGGTTGCTTTTAAACTGCAATGATTTGGGTTTTAGTTCTGTTTTAGTGGAGTGATTTCTACATCTGCCATCTTGACATTGAGCAAGGTTCTTCTGTGCATCAGCAGACTTCTGGAAAACAAGAGTACTTCTGACTATTGTGTGGCAAGGCTGATGTTAATAAGTGGGAGTTATCCTTGAGAGAAAGTTTGGTAATACTGGAAAAGGAGATTGAGATTCATATCTTGTTTTAAATTAACTGCCTGCTCTTCATTGAAAGAGTAGAGAAAGTACACTAAATGTGATGTAATGCACTTACAATTTATTCCTCTTTCAGAATCCAAAATGAACTTCTAGGCTTTTGCTATTGTTTTTTAAGAATCGATTACCAATAAACACTATTTCTGGCTGTAGTTACTGAATTGATCTTCTGAAATGGTGTGGTGTGAAGAGTAGGGGGGAGAAGGGGGAAGCACCTGAAGTACCTACTGATGGCTTTTAGGATTTGAAAATGAAAAATTTTAGATTATAGGTTCAAAGAAAACCTGCCATCCCTGGTCATATTATTAGTGAGCATAAATAATGTGTGCTCAGGAAAAGTCAGGCATCTAACATACATAAAATATATTTTATTATTTCATTTATTCTTCTTCGGATGGATTCATTATCAGAAACCATGTTCCTTAAAACAAGAAATTACTTTTGAGGGGTTTCTATCAGAATAGTAGATACACCACTGAAAGTTATTTAGCTTCTCATAGTTAAGTTAAGCATTTCCCTGTCTGTGCCTAAGTATTTGACAAAGTTGCATAAGGACAACGTATCTTGTTCAAGTATTTTTTCTAATTTTTTGAGTTGGAGAGGAGGAAGGAGATTTCACTTAATAGTATCTTGTTCCATGCTTTCTCTGAAGTATGCTCATAGAATTTCCTTCTAAGATTGCAAAACTGTTGGGCATGTTGGGATGTGATCCAGCTTTTCATGTCTCTGTTCTTTACACCATCCTTCGTTACTTAGAGATTTCTAACTTACATTGCTCTAGAAAGGCTGGTGTCAGTTATCAAAGAGCCCGGGCCTATGTTTCTGTACACTTTTCAGATTTTCTGTATGTCATGTGAATCCTTGGCCTCAAGAAGAATCATTAGTATTCTTAGCAAGAGCTGGACTGATCTCTTGGATCATAGGGCACACTGTTGCCTTCCAAACTGAGAATGGCAACTCAGTGAAAGGTTCTGAGGTGGAAATACACGCCTTCCTTCTGTGCCAGTCTTGCTAGGCATAACAAACTATGGAATATACTGAAGCATTTCATTTTATTACTGCTGACTTTGGAGAAGAAAGGCTTTAAGAATCCTGAGGTTATTTGTAGATAACCTGGTGCAAATACTGTCCAATATAGTCTACACTCATTTTTGTGCAGTGGTAATATTTTTCAAGGATACAAGATTCCTGATTCCTATTTTAATATATAGTAAAAATAATGGAAGCAGTTTTCCTCTTGTGTTTATACAGCAAATATAGAGGCTATGAAAGCTGTATTTGAGGAATCCATCTTCATTTCTTTTAACTATATAAAATATCAGAATTAAATTCTGTTATCAAACTGTTTTGAGTTGCAAATATCACATGCTGTTGAAGTCTCAGTTATTGTCACAGGATTTTGTTTATATAATAGTCTAACGATGATTCCTTCTAGCAATACCACTGCTGCTAAAGTTACTAGTATTAAAGGAGTGCACAAAAGACTCCAAGTGGATTGGATTTTGCTACAGCACAGGTAAAACTGAAGTTGTTGTAGCATTTCTGATCAGAGAAAATCTGGATAACATGAGGTATTTCTTCTGTGGTTTTAACGAAGTCAACCCAGCTTCACTGGAACATTTTTACAGCAATAAGAGATTTGGAAGAGGACATGGAAAGAGTCCAACCTTCCAGTTTCATACCTACACTAAAAAGACTAAGAAAAGAATCTGTCTTTAAACATCTGGAATCTATTTCTTCAGTTCGCTGGATTTGATGTTGAGATTTCTTTTTAGTCATTCTTATGTTCTGTATTCCTGGGAGACATGTGCTTGGGATTTTTATTAATTAGAAGATGGAAGTTTCTGTTAAGGATTACTCATTATGAGAATGAAATTAAATAATGGCATTGTTAAGTTCAAAACGATCTAAATTTTTTAGTATTTAGTAGTTTATAACACCAAACTAAATATTTTCTTCCTTTTCCAGCCCTGCTTCCTCAAATAACAGTTGAGGACTGACTTTGTAGGTTGGGATACAGTCATCACATATGAGTTGAACTTAAAGTGCACTGGTAAAGATTAGGTAATTCCTGTTGGAAATGGTTCTTTTACAGCGTTCTTAACACTGATATAATTTGTTTTTGGAAATTTACTGTTACTTTTGTGTTGCTATATAATACAATTTCAGAAAGTCATTCCATGAGAAACAGGCACAAAACGAAACGGGCACAAAACCTCAGTAATTGTGATGAAAACATTTTTTAAAAATCTCTTTTCATTACCCTTTTAAAAAAGTTTTTCCCTTTGACTATCTCTGTGTAAGCACAAATGCATATAAATCAGTTGCAAAATGTCAAACTTACTCAAATCAACAGAAGTCTGATTACACTGTTTGCATAAGCTCAACTTAGTCTAGTATGTCCATGGGATGTCATCTTTCTTTTTTTACTTGGTTAATATCTATTCTTGTTAGCTCCTAGAGAAGCCAATGGAAAAGGTGTGATAATTAGACAAATGGTCTCTTGAGGCAAATGTGTCTCTATGGAAGGCAGTGAGGAAGCAGGGTTATCTTCATTTTGTTCATTAGTTTCACTGAGATGTAACTACTTGTCTCATTTAAATTCTTTTAGAAATCTCATCTGGTTTCTGTCTCTCAAGGTGCTAAAGCCTGACTCAGTCCCATGGTTTTCTGGGGTTTGATTATATGCAGCTCTTTGCACCAGTTCATGGGTAGTGTTGTTTTCTGCTCTGAATGCTAAGCCAAACAAAGCTTGTTTTATGGTTTGTTACAATGAGAGGAAGAGAACAGATGACCATTAATCGTGTTGTTTGAATTTGCAAATAAGAATCCAAGTCAAGCTTCTTTTGCTCCTTATTAGTGTAAGGTTCGATTGAATTCATTATCTTGCCGTTTGCTCTGTTACTGCCTTTGCTCGCTTCCTGCTGCGCTGCTTATCCAGTCCTGGAGTGCGTTACTTCCCCTTCCGCTTCCTGCCAGCTTCATTTCCAGAAGTGCAAACCAGCCCAAGTCTGAAGTCCCTGCCCAGCCAGACCAGAGTTTTGCTAGGATATTGGTATTTGGAGCTGTAATTTCCTGTAAATCCTTCCTTTCAAGATATCTTTAAAGCTTGTTGTAGTTACAATAAATAATAGCAGTTACGTGTAAGATAGAATCAGTTGAACAGCACAGTGGATTTTCGGTTTCTCTTGGAAAGTCTGCTGAAATGTGTAATTGATTGCTGTGGGGTGAAGTAAGTGCACAGTCCAGAGACTGTTTCTCTCTAGTTAGAGGTTCATTATTAGCAGAAATAATCACTGCAAATTGTAATATTTCTATTTTTTAGACAATTTTTAGTGATGAATTAACCTGCCTCTTTGTGCTGATAATGAGGCATGGAGTTGCCGGTCCAAAACGTCACTTTTATGAGAAGATAAATAGAATACATTGTTAAAAACAGAATAAATACAAGATGTCTCATTGTTAAAAGACTTCTCAGTTTAGCAAAACAAAATTAATCTTACTGTAGAAAAAACAGTTCTAAATATTTTTTTAAATATTTTTCTAAACTGGTCCCATGAGTGAAAACAAGACTTGTTTACAAACTTTGAGGCAGATGATGTGATCTGGGACAGAAGGGTGTGTTTTGGTTGTATGCTGTGTGCATTTGTGTATTCAGAATCCAAATATTAGAAGTTTTTTATATCCGTGAGAAAGATGCAAAGTGAAATAACACCTGTCTAGAAATAACAATTAAATGTAGGGACCTCTGTAGTAAATAACTGTACTGCCTATATTTGTATTTTTTGTAGTTTAAACAATTAACTATAACTGTAGAACTTCTTGAGTGCCTGGGGAATGTTGGTGTTTGATATATTACAGCAGAAAAAATAATTCCATCATTGTTTGATCAATGCGTTAATAATCAATAATGATTTCTGTAGTATTTCTATCTTTATGCTGATGTAGCACGTATCATTTTTGTGTTCAAATAGCTGATGACACCGCTGTAATTCCAGATTATCATTGTGCCTGTCTGGAATCTTTCTAGGGATAATAAATTGTGTCACTTAACTGGAAAATGCTAGAGTACACAAAATAGCCCATTACAGATTTGGTTGGTTTTAAGCTGTTTGCACAGTGTTGCGCTCTCATCTACATATCTGTGCCCATCTCAGATCTTCATTTGGCACCTAGCTGCCCTACCGTGTTCCTCTTCCTTTGAATGAAGAAAATCTAAGCAATTTATTTCCATCACAGTTGGTGACAAATGTCCGAAGAAAGCACTTCCTTTATTTGAAATTCAGATGGCTGTATCTCAATATTTAAATCATTTGCTGAATAATAGCACTGTTTTCTAAGACTGGGTTATTTACTTTTGCTTCCTGTTTATGGCCTAGAGGTAATTCTTACATTGTCTGTGGCAAAAGACAGAAATAAGCTATTTGAAAAGTAAATTAAAATGCCAAAAAGAAAAACAGAAGGCAGCTAAGAGTTTCTGTAAGTCAGGATTGTTAAAAGCCAGCTAAAACTTAAGTGGCAAATGACTCTGCAGAATGTAATGCAAGTGCTTGTAAAGCGCTTCCATTATTTTAACAACATCCATTATTTATGGTATTTAAAAAATGATTTTACAAATAAGCTGCAGGACATTAGGTAATTTAATCCTAGAATATACTATATAAACCATAATACTTTCAACACTACAGACTTGTTCCTTCTGTTGGTGCTTTGAATGTCCTTTATATGGAAAACAGCCTGAGATTCCCTGTGTACAGTAATAGCTGCATTTATGCAGCATTTCTTCATAAAATACCGTGTATGTAGCATCAGTAAGCTTTACAAAATCTATAGAAGATGCATTTTCACACGGGAAAACTGAGGCAGAGATGCTGCTATTTCTCTGGGAGTGGGAGAATTATAAAGTAGTGAGTAAGTGAGTGAATATGAGGCTTGGGAATCTGCCCCAGCAGGAACATATTTGTGACTTTGGACAAGTCATCACTTTATCCTACACATCAATTCTGTCTGCGAGTGTGAACATTATTATTACATAGAATGGCCAGGGATAAGATACATAGAAAATTGAATCAGGCAGATAGGGTTGCAGATGGAGACTGGAGCATGTTGGAGATGAGATCAATTCTCATGATGCTTAGTGCTGCCAGCCCTGAACTCAGAGTCAGGCACTGGGAAGGAAAGGGCTACATAGAGCTAATAGATAATTTCTGTGTTGGATGGTAACTGGCAGCAGTCTTTTCATAGAATTAAAAAATAGGACCATTAAGTTCCAACTTCCCTGCCACAGGCAGTGACACCAACTTTCAGATCTGGTACTAGATCAGGTTGCCCAGGGCCCCATCCAACCTGGTCTTGAACACCTCCAGGGACAGAGCATCCACAACCTCTCTGGGCGGCCTGTGCCAGCACCTCACCACTCTCAGTAAAGATCCTTCCCCCTGATGTCTAGTCTAAACGTTCCCTCCTTCAGCTTAAAACCATTCCTCCTTGTCCTATCATTACCTACTCTTGTGAAAAGTTGATTGGACCCTCTCCAACAGTTCCACATTTTTCCTGCACTGGGGGCCCCAGGACTGGACACAGTACTCCAGATGGGGCATCACAAAGGGCAGAGTAGAGAGAGACAATCACCTCTCTGTCCCTGCTGGCCCCCCCTCTTCTGATGGAGCCCAGGATACCATTGGCCCTCTGAGCTGCAAGAGCATGCTGCTGGCTCACATTGAGTTTCTCATCCACCAGGACCCCCCAGGTCCTTCTCTGCAGGCTACTCTGAAGGAGTTCTTCTCCCAGTCTATATATATACCTGGGACTACTCTGACCCAAGTACAAAACCTTGCAGTTTGCTGTGTTGAACCTTATTAGGTTCACACGGGCTCACCTTTTGAGTATGTTGAGGTCCCTCTGGATGGCATCCCTTCCTTCTATTGTGTCAACTGCACCACTCAGTTTGGTGTTGTCGGCAAACTTGCTGAGGATGCACTCAATCCCATCATTGATGTCATTGATAAAGATGTTAAAGAGCACTGGTCCCAAGGCAGACCTCTGGGAGACACCAGTCGTTACCGGTCTCTGCCAGGACATAGAGCCATTCACCACAACCCTCTGGCTGCAGCCTTCCAACCAATTCCTTATCCACCGAATAGTCCACCCTTCAAATCCATCTCTCTCCAGTTTAGAGATGAGGATGTGGTGGGGGACCGTGTCAAAGGCCTCACACAAGGCCAGGCAGATGACATCAGTCGCCTTCCCTTTGTCCACCAAATGCTGTCGCTCTGTCATAGAAGGCCACAAGATTGGTCAGGCACAACATTCCCTTGGTGACGCCATGCTGGCTGTCGTGGATCACCTGCTCATCCCTCATGTGCCTTAATGTGTCTTCCAGGAGGATCTGTTTCGTGATTTACTTCCCCAGTTCCCATCTAGAGGTTCAGGGATATGAGATTCAGAGATGTTAGAAATAGGAGAATCCTGGCTGCCAGTGAAGACTGAGGCAAAGAACTCATTAAGTACCTAAGTCTTCTCTGTATCTGTTGTAGCCAGTTCTCCTTTCTCATTTGTCAGAGGAGGTGTCTTTTAAAATCCTTCTGTTAACAAGAAACTCTTTTCTGGAAGGAAATATCATTAGAAACTTTGATTCTATTCATTTTTTCCATTTCAGTACTTCAGAGCCCCTGGCTAATAGGAATGGCTTTATGTCTCTCCTTAGACCACCAAGCTGTGGTCAGACCTTCAAAGCAGAGTTACTTTCTGAGAGCCAGGCACAAGAGCGGGGGTTCGTATCCTCAAAGCCACGTGTTCTTTATTATAGTCTCAAATGAAAATTTCTAAATAATCTGTAACTGAAGTGTAGTGGCTTTAAAATGGAATTTCTGAATTGGATACATAGATGATGTACGTACACCTAATCATTCTGTCAGTTGAGAGGAAAAGCTATTGGTCCAGATTCTGTTTTGCTCTACTTCCTTTTCCTGTTAGCTGTTGACAAAGGCTGAGACAAAGATTTGGCTCTCAGTTTTTTTTACCCTGTAGGATCAGCAGTAGACAGCTTTTTCAATTTTTCTGTTAGCACTTTGTCTCTTCAGAGACACGTTAGAATCTACATTATGCTTTATCTGTGGTCTCCTTGAGAAGAAAATCAAATTTTGGATGTCAATTTTTGTAATAATATTGACAGGGAAGTAATTCATTTTGAAGCTATTGAATTATGGCTGAGTTGCTTTTCAGGATCCAGCACTGTGATCCTTATTGACAAAGGGCCAGGTGCAGGTTTCTGATGTACAGTTTGCAAATCTTTATCTTGCAGATTCTTGGTATGGCTCACCTGTGTGATGCAAATATAGGAAAAGCGACAGCTTAATGAAAGGGTGCTAATTAGTTGTAATATGTTGAGGTTTTTTTAATAAAATTTTCCACAGTACCAATTTCATGTAGAGCATCAACCAAGTCGCTCTTGCTGAGTCTGTTATCCTTATGCTATTCACTGTAGTGTAAGATACAGGCAGTGCAATTTCCACACTGCATTACTTGAAAACTCTTGAAGAAGGAAGCAGTTGATTATGAAAATAGCTGCAACATCCTTTCAAGCTGCAGAAGGTCACGTGTGAAATTGGCATCATATGTGCTTTTTAGGAGGTAGGAAGGCAATTCTTCAGGTCCTTGCTTGACTACTCCTTAACCTCTTTTGTGAGAGGACTTCAGCTGATTATGGAAATATAATGTTTATTTATAGAAGAAAAAACAAGAAGTTTCTTTAGGTTATAGAAGAATTACTTTTAAAAGTGAAAATCCTTGCAGCAGCTTGTTCTGCTGTTGTTGTTCATAACTTATACACTGTTAATGTTTAGTTCAAAGTAATTCAACACAATGCTTTTACCTAAACAAGTTGCATTCATTAATAGTACAGAGAATGGATTTTGATTTGTAATTGATTAACTGTCTTAATGCATTTTCATCAATTGAAAAATGCACTAGCACATGCAAAAGCGCAATATTGCTCCAAGTAATTTTCCAGCCCTTTGTGTTTCAGTGGTTGGATGGCATTTAAGGTAACTATGCAACGTAACGGATGCTGATTTCATCCTATATTGCTGTCATGGTAATGACTAATAGTGCTGATAAAAGGCAGTTGAGCATTTGCCTAGGGCATGGAAAACTGACTCTCCAAGGGGAGCTGTGCCGTGATGTCAGTGCTGCCTGCAGTGCACGGATTCCATCAGGACTCCTGTCTTGAAATAGCCCTTGCTTTTGTGCACCACTCCTGTTCCAGTGCACAGGAAAAATCTTGCATCCTTGGTGTGTCTTGCTGTGTTAAATTACACTCAATATTATAAGAAAGTGAAAATTCATTATTTAAATAAAACAAAAAAGAACATCCAGCAATCTCTGCTGTTGATATATGGGGAATACTTGGGTGGCCTGTGTGGAATCAGTTGGTGGTCTAGCTCCAATTCCTTGTGGATGCACCAAAAACAAACAAACAAACAAAAACCCTTTGTTATAAACAACACCCTTGCTGATACATTAAGTGTAGAACAGAATCTAGCTGTTGAGGAAGAAATTGCTTGTCCTTTAGATCTGACTTCTGGAACACTGTCCATATTGCTAGAGAAAACTGCATACTGCTCGCTGTGTTATTTTGTTACTGGATTTCACTTTGCGGATACAGAGTAAGCAGGGAGTTCCATCCACTGTTTCCTGACTTCTGAGAAAACAGAGAAAGTTAGCACTACGAAGTTGGTTTTGGATACTAATTTAATTCCTTGAAAAGTAATTTCATTATGTCTTACCTTTAGGCATGCAATATACTTAAATCCAAAAAGTTTTCTTGCCGTAGTGCTTACCAATTAAAGTAACAATAGTGCTTTGGGATACCAGGCTCCATACCAGGCAGTACTTTTGCAGCAACGAACGCTCTTTGCTGTCAGTTGCAAGAAGGAAATGGAGCAAGCATAGCACCAATCTTTGCGCTGACATTGTCTCCTCTTGGGTGTGGCTGAGGAAATGCACATAGCGCTTGACAGGAGCCAAGGAAATGCACTGGCTTCTTGGGGGAAAATGGAAAGCTCCCACAGACAACATCACGAGGTTTTAGCCAGCCAAATAGAATTCTAGAAGGAAAAGAGATTTTTTTCATTGATTATTGATATCTGGAAATAACTGTCACTTTCTTCGACTACGAAGTATGTTCTTGAAGAAACAGTGATAACAGCAATGCAGCCATGTTCATTTTTAGTTTGCTTATATCTGTCCATGACTTCTAAAAAATATTACATAGGAAAAATAAAACCAGATTGTTTTAAATGCATTTACATACATAATGTATTAATTATTACTGTTTAAATTATTGCTTAAAAATTAAGTTGGATGTAAATAAGAATAGATGAGCATAAAAATTTTAAAACTTGGGCTCCTAGGTGATATATAAAACTTGTTAATTTGCCAAGTAGTCAGAAAGTGATCCTATATCTGGTTCACATCAATGTAGTTATAGCAACCTGTTTCATGTCTTGTTAAACAAACTTAGTTTGCATAAGAAGGTGTTAATGAAGTCAACAAATGGCCATCTTCAAAAGATTCTCCTGGGCTGATGATCTTCTTTAGTTGCTATGATTAATTTTTCTAAATTCAAAGGGTAACATTAAAAAGATTAACTGATGCCTGTGGAATTGTAAAGTAGTTTCCATTACTTGGTTAACATGTGGATCTCTATATTTAGCTTTTTACAGTATTATCCTATTTATTGAGAAATGTTATTGCACAAGTAAATGGTTTACTAAATATGCTTAGATACAGGTAGACTATTTAATTTTTTTTTTCTACTGCTCTGTCATATTTGAAATAAGTCAACAGGTTCATAGCGGGAATAGTTTTCTGTTACTAGGAAGGAGGGGTGCAGGCAGAGAAATGGAACAACTTTGAAGCTCTGTCCAGCTGAGGAATGTATACTGGGGCATGGGGGAAAAACGTGCTACAAATCTTGAGAGGCAGAAGGCCTGAACAACATCTACTTTCTGTAAAGTATTTCTTTTCAATCGATCCTTCCAGCTTTAAAAACTTGTCAGCATTACTTTTTGTTTTCCACTGTGGCTTTTAGGGAAAAAAANNTGGGGGTTTTAGGAAAAAAAAAAAAAAAAAAAAGTAGAAGCGAGACACAGATCTGTAGATGATGCAAAATACATATTGAAGACAGGCAAAAAATAAAGCATGACTTTTGTAATGTGAAATTGTATGGTTCTTATATGCATGAAGTTTCAGAAGCTATAGATTAATGTGAATAATATTGTTTTGCACATACTTCCAGAGGCTCTCTTTATCTGTGGTCCCCATCTAAACCTGTTCAAGTGAACAGGAATGCAGCAGAGGATCTGATTTTGGTGTCTGTCATAATTATAAGAATGTTTCACATTCTTTTTTAAAGATACCAATCCTCCATGTTGCAATAATTTCCTGGTGCTGTATGCCCTCTCATGTTTGACAGAGAGCCTTTCCTATGCGGTAACGCTGGTAGTGTTCAAATCCTTGCTGAGCATTACAGCCCAGTGGAGCTTCACACTGGAGGATGTTTTACTTTAAACAAACCATTAATGTTTCTGCTTCTGTTGTTTCCCAGTATTCTGCAAGCCAGGAATCAGGAATGGGAGGTGCCCTAGCTAGGCAGTCATGCAGCCCATAGTCTGCACACTTGTTTTGCTCTCTTCCAGACCACTTGTGTAAGCCCAGTGCAAGAACTTCCAGTGTAGCTTGACTGATGCCTTCCCCCCTGCATCTTCCTCAAGGATCACTGACATGAAACTTAATAAAATTATTATCAGCTTGTTGCAAGGTTTCCTGTGTTATCCAAAGACATTGTTAGTGTTATCTAAAGAAAATTCTCAATGTCAGTGGAATTTGAGAGTAGTAAAAGGGGAAGCATAAATGGAAAAGGTGTAAGTCTCCACTCTTAACAGCAAGGCAGATTCCTTAAATGTTTAATCTAAATTAGTTTTCTCATTTGCATCCTTCTTTTCATTTCAGTTTCAAATTTTGCTAAGCTTACCTTAAATTTTATACACAATCTGTGGATGAAAACACACTGCAATTATTCCTGTTCTTAGTGGTCCTCCATGTGGAATAACATGTAGAAGAGGATAGAGAAGCTGAAAGAATCAGAGATCTAGTTGATGGGGCTGAATACATTTCTTTCAAAATATCATCCTCCAAAGAGGAGATTCGAAGGAGACAGTACCCTTTCTTATATAAGGCAAAGGGACATCTGCAGGTGCATCTGGAGGAAACAGTTGGATCCTGTGTGTTGCTCTCTGTTTTTACTGGGCTGTTATTATCGGCCACTGAAAGGCAAGGTGCCAGAACGGTACAGGAAATATTTTTTTGTTCTAGGAGGATTTTTAGCAAAAAATATCTTGCATAGAAGCCTCTGAAAATATGCATTTTAAAAAAAAAAAAAAAAAAATCCCCCCCCCGCAATTTTTTTTTTTTTTCAAAAGAGTTTTTGATCACCAGAATAACAAATGGGGGGAGGGGGGGAGGACTGATTTCAACTAAACCACCTACAGTAGCATGGGACTTCTTGGACTGAATTTGTTGTGAATAGTGTTTCTACTTTAGCTATGCAATTTGACAAAATAACTTTAGAACAAGAAGTTTGATTTCTTTCCGGAGGTGCTGTTCTAAATATGGGAACTCATAAAGGAAATCTGATACATCTAATGTTCAGGAACATATCACTGTAAAGTCCTAGTGCTACGTGGTATTGCTGAGAGATTTTTAAATCTTGAATGATTGACTGAAAGGAGATACTCTACAGAAAGTAGATGTTGTTCAGACCTTCTGTCTCTCAAGATTTGTAGCGCATGTTTTTTCCCCCATGCTTTCCTTAGCTGGACAGAGCTTCGAAGTTTTACTATTTCTGCCTGCACCCATCCTTAGTAAAGGAAAGCTGTTCCTGCTGGTAACGTGTTGACTTATTTTAAATGTGACAGAGCAGTAGAAGTGTCAAAGTAGAAGTGTCAAAAATAATTATGCTTCCACAATTTCTGAAAATAAATGGCACGGTAGAGAGAGGAGAACCTCCGTGTGGCCTTCATGGGGAGATCAAAAGCAGTTAAAGTTCATCGACTTTGTGATGCAGACTGGTAGGAATGCAGGATTTGGTGATTCTAGGGCTTAAGGAAGCACTTTTCTGTCATGAGTATCTTCACTAATTTTACCTACTGTCTTTCTTGATCACTTTTTTCTTTTTTCTTAGAGGAGCTGTTAAAAAATCTTCTTTGCTTTGTCCACAAGTTTGTCAAAGCAAACGTAATTTAAAAGCACAGACTATTTGTAAGCCATCCAGTGCCCTGTTGTCTTTCTGTACACTGTGTAGCTGTCGATTCATCACTTTGGTGTCAGGGAGGGATGCAGTGGTTAGATGCTTTACCCTGTTGCCTGAAGCTAAACTTGCGCCCCTTTTGAGCACTTGTGCAATTTGAGGGACTTCACAGCCTGTGAGAATTTACCATACTTCATTAAACTGAGAACATGCATTTCAGTGCAATGCTCTGACAGGGAATGTTGCACCCCTGTCTTGAAGCTCTCCCATGAGCTCTACAAATTAACCTGTTGCATAAGGTACAAATTCCTCATCTATCAATGTGATTCCTGGCAGAAGTTTGAAAGCTTTACAAAACAGGTCTGTTGCTTGAGCACCTGTCTACCTCATAAGAAGAGCATCTGCAGAAAACAAGAAGTTTGTTCTTGCAGCAAGGACACCAAATCTCAGCTCTTTAAGCCTACAGGATCATTCCCTATTGGAGTTTAACTTATTTCCAATTCTGTTGGTGGTCTTGTTTTGTTTTGTTTTTTTGTAATAGTATTTGTTACTTTAATACATGTATATTGTGGTAACAAATCTTTGAAATACCATAAAATTTATGGTACCCTTAGAGATTAGGATGTCTAGGATTATCACAATATAAATTTAATCAATTGATTTTGTATATACTGAAAACGGTCTACACAGAATTCATTTCTCTAATGTTCATTGTGCTGGTGTCAGGAAAATCCCATCTCATCTGAATTTATGTGGCTCATATTAAAACTGTGATTACATTGTGCATTTTCTTATGAACAACTTCATCAAAAGGATGGAATGATCTTGAGGTCTAAAAGCTTTTTTAAGGAGATACTAGCTGTAAAAGGGTAACTTTATATTGTGTCACATAAAGTACTGGTTTTTGATTGTTGTACTCGGACTGCAGTTCCCACTTGGCAATAACAGTACCTAGTTTTATGCAGATTAAAGATCTTGTCAATGTATTTAACTTTTCAAAGTTTGTTGCTGCCTCTGGAAAGCTTTCAGCTTTCAGCTCTTTGGTTTTATGCTGACCCTTAGAGCTCAGTTTTGATCTCAGCAGCTTATTGCTGTGGTACTTTTGTGCATATGGTTTTGAACTGAACATGTGCAACTTGTTTTTACAGATGTTTAGCACCTCTACAAGGGGCTAAATGCAAAAGTAATGTTATGCGCTGTTTGGTTTTGTGAGACAGGACTTCAGTCTGTTATCAGCTGCCATTGCTACTTACATCTGATTTGTGGCTTACTGCAAAGGGAAAAAGTGAGCAGTGGAGTTGCAGGTTAATCAGTGATCACCTAATTGTAAAACAGAGCTTCCACAGCTGCTGTGGTCAGAGACAGAGGCAAAGTGGAGTATCTGTTTTGACTGTGACTTGGTCTACGCTGATATTTCTCCTAAATTTTTAGTGCCATTTGTAGACTGCATGTATGTCTTGGTTTTATTCTCCTGGTGCTCACGGAGATGTTGTTCTTGTAAGCGTAAGATGTAGCATCTAGATGAGGTGCTAAGGGATATGGTTCACTAGTTTAGTGGGAAATATTGGTGGTAGGAGGATGGTTGGACTAGATGGTCTTCTAGGTCCTTTCCTACCTAGCGTTGCTATGATTCTATGTCCGAGAAGCTGATAGTCTTTTAGCAGGATGCAATGTTAAGTCAGCCAACTTCATTCATATGACTGCACTTTTTGCAGAATTTAACATCACCGCTTCCCAGAAGCTGGGAGCCTTTCTGCCCAAGGGTATGGAAGTCTCAGAAGCAGATGCAGAGTAGGTTTGTATGAGGGCTGGTCCAAAAGTAATGCCTCCTATTTTATTATATTGGCCCACAACATCAGAATGTTGGTGGTATGGCAGCAGAGGTTGTACCTTCCCACCAATATTCCATTCCATGTTGTTGCTGTCACACAGATGGCAGTGAGGGACAGTCTGACCAAATGGCATCTGACATGGAAGTGTGGATGGAGCA
>WBMW01005074.1:67775-145178 GCA_013396635.1 Penelope pileata | reverse complement strand
AGTACAGGTTGGAGGCTGACCTGATGTAAATGAGCTCTGCTGAGAAGGACCCGAGGGTCCCGGTGGACAACAGATTGGCCATGAGCCAGCAGTGTGCCCTGGTGGCCAAGAATGCCAATGGTATCTTGGAGTATGCAGCAAAGACTGTGGTCAGCAGGTGCAGGGAGGTGATCTTCTCCCTCTGCTCTGCCCTGGTGAGGCCACATCTGGAGTGCTGCGTGCAGTTCTGGGCTCCCTGGTTTAAGAAGGACAGGGAACTTCTAGGGAGAATCCAGCATAGTGCCGTAAGGATGATAATGGGCCTGGAGCATCTCTCTAATGAGGAAGGGCTGAGAGGCCTGGGGCTGTTCAGCCGGGAGAAGAGAAGAGTGAGAGGAGATCTTATCGATGCTTACAAATATCTGAAGGGCAGGAGCTGAGTGGATGGGGCCAGGCTTTACTCAACAGTGCCCAGCGATGGAACAAGGGGCAATGAGCACAAACTGGAACACAAGGAGTTCCATATGAACATGAGGAAAAGCTTTTTTTTTTCCTTGAGGCTAACAGAGTGCTGGAACAGGCTGCCCAGAGAGGTTGTGGAGGCTCCTCCACTTCGATACCTGCCTGGATGCTTTCCTTTGCAACCTGTTCTAGGCAACCTGCTTTAGCAGGGGTGTTGGACTAGATGATCTCCAGAGGTCCCTTCCAACCTCTGTGATTCTGTGATCTATGAGGTAAACTAAGTGCCTTGAATTCAAATGTGTCTGATGATTAGGACTTAGCGAAAGTAACCTAAGGAACTATATTGAAAAATAAAAGTGATAAACTGTACTTGCCTGTTGATGTGTAGTGAATTTTTGAGGGTAAAATGTGCGTACCTTAAGAGCAAGCAGCACCTTACCCTTGGCTGGCCACAGTCTACAAAGCCTGCCCTATGTGGGAGGCAGCACATAGCTGTGCTGTGCAGTCATGCTTTGCTGCTCACTCCCTTGGACTGGCTTCCAGAGCAAGGTCCCACCCTCTCCCTGCGTATTCCCATTAATCTACACAGTCTGTGCTCCAGGACATGCTGGATATTTGCCTGGCACCCTATAAATGCACCCAATATATTCTTTATGTTTGTCTGTAGTACAACAAACTGAATTGTGATATCAGTATTTAATCATTTCTATATGTTACTGCATGTTTATTTAAGTATTAACAGTGACAATAATGTGATAAATATCAACTACAGCTGTATTAGTTACATTTGGGAAATGAATTTTTGCAGTTACATAAATCAAAGGTGCCAATTCATATGCATAAATGCAGTCTCTTCAAACATGTGCCCAAATACTAACTGCAAGTTCAGAGTTTTGAAGTCATAAAATTTGAGTTGATTATACTTGCTTCCTAATTAGTTCTACCTTTGAAATTTTTGCAATGTCAACTTTTTGCTGACAGTTGCTAATTGGCAGATATTTTTGCTGTGAAACAGAGTGAGAGTATGTGCTTTGAATATTTAATATTGGTTCCCTGTCTTGTGAAAAATCTTGTCCTTTTAGGTCACATTCCATAATTTCTCTAATAATAGAAATTTCTGAATGAAAATAAAATTCAATGTTTTACACTATTCTCAAATGTGAATGGCATAGCTCTGAGGTATTCTAATTAGGCAAATACTTTTTGGAGCCACATTTTAAGATTCTGTAGCATAGTGTATATACACTTTTGATATGAGGAATGGAAATAAAACAGATCATGGCAAACTATATTTTGGTTTGTATGATTTTTAGGTGTGTTTCAGCTAATTCTGAAGCAACTTGCTGTAGGGTTCCATGACGTAGGCCAAATATGGCTTTAATCTTACCTTATGTTTAAGAAGACTCTGACATGGTAAAAGTCAAGCCTGAATAAAAGCTACCACGTTCTCCTGTATCTTCTTTCAAAAGATGTGAATACTACACAAGTCATATTTTAATCCAAGGGATTTAGCTGTGGATGCACTCGCTGTGTGTTCGCATAGGATTATCTCTTGCTTCTGACTGTGGCGGACACTTTTTCTTCAGTCTTTTCATTTGAATTGATTTTAGTTTGATAGAAAAGTGTTGCTTTTTCAAGATATTCATTTTTTCAAATACATGTGTATGTGGGAATTATATCTCTAAGTTAGAGATTAAATGAATTTACAGTAAAGATTGAGGCAAGGTAATCAAAGTTGGTTACGCTTTGATGCACTTAGACAAGCCCCAAACCAGTGTACAGTTATATTCTAAAAGTCTTTAACCATGTTCAGATTAAAGAACTGAATATATCTATAGATTTATTTTGGTAGCCTTCAAATCAAATTTGGGCTTAATGTTGAAATATGAATGAGAACTTTAATGTTTGACTGAGAAACAATATTTCAGAGTGAAGAAAAGAACCAATTTGACAGGAATCTTAACTTTGATTTATGTAATTATCAATGTACAAAAAACTAGTTAAAGGAGGGGGGATCCTGAAAATGCGTGTACAATAATTCTTTTCCATCTTAATTTAGTCAGACGTAGCTAACAGAAAACATGTCGATAGTAATTTTATAGTTAACTATAATGAAAACAAGCTATACCGTTAGTATTTTAGTAAATTATTCTTGCATCTGGATGAAAATTTTTGAGTTAGATTTTATTTTTTTAAGAATGCAGCTGATGATGCACATGCCTTTCTTCTGGGTCACTCAGTCGTATGGGTTAATCGCTTTAGTTTAATGCAGTGTTTCTAATTTCTATTCAAAAAATAAGTCTAACTGCTGCTTCCAGTCTTCTGATTCCTTCTCATACGACAATGAGAGAGATTTTTGTCTACTTGTTTACAAAAGTGATTTCACATTAAATATCATTCATCCAGAAATGGTTAATGTTGAGACCAGGAGGTGAACTCGCACTGCGGTTGCACTTTTTTTATTTTTCTTTCCAAAGAGGGATAGTTGTCAGTATTAATTTTGGACATATTAAGCATAAAACATTTGTCATTAGAAACTGTTTGTGAAATGTGTTTATTTTGTACCTTGTTGCTGATAACTGAAATAGATTTTTTTGTTTGCAGAATCACCATGACATTGGAAGATGTTATATAACTGCCATAATTTTGGTTAGCAGGAGCTCAATATTATGTAAATATCAGAATAACCCAGCTGACTGCAGCAGGAGGTTATAGCATGATCAGATTGATTTTCCATAATGAATGTTAATAATGATCAGTTAATATTAACTACTCCTTTCTGCTGTGTGATAACAAGAGCTCCTGTTAAGTTCAAGATAATGTGACAGCTTTTAGTGTTGCGTGACATCTCAGGCAGGCATGGAAAATGTCCATCCTAGCAGAGCATCGTCAGCTGCTGTGGGTTTTGTGCCCCTCTGCTTGCTCCTGCCGGTATGACTGATGATTCAGAATGCTGTGAGCAGGCATCTAGAGAAGTCACAAAAGCAGAATTGCTTCAGAGGTCATGATGACTTTGCATAATGAGTCCATTAGATGCGGTAATCAATATCAAGCTCTCGGATCTTATGAATATTGATGAAGCAATTGTAGCGGGGAGGTAGATGGGGAATTGAGATGCATTTTGATATGATCAGAGAAACAGCTAATGGTCTAGGTAGAACTGGGTCCAGTAACCACCTTAACGCATTTAGGAACATTTGAAGATATCATCAATAATGAAAAAGCCATTATGGCATTTACAGGGGGAAAAAATGTGCATAGCTTGCCTTGCATTCTGCTCGCGCAACATTTCTAAAGACATTGGTGTCACTACACTGGTTGAAAGATGGCAAAATCAGTGGCTTGAAAGATGAGGAATTATGTCATCTTTTTAATAGAAAGTAATACCAAAAGCTGAACGATAAAATGAGAAGCCAGATAACGGGTCATTTCCCACCTACTGCAGCAGTGCTCAAAACCTGAGTGGACCGGGATGGCAGGAGGGCATCTTGTGTACTCTGTGATTTTAACTGCTGACCTCTGGATTATTATCATTTATTTATTTATCTGATTTTTGTCCTGATTATTCCCTCTTCTACAGGGCTTTTATGAGAAGTCATGCCCGTTAAGTTGCTTTGTGTGTATTCGTGCTATTCTCTGCCCCTTTAGGCTCGTGCTCAGTGCAGGAGCTAGGTCCCTCTAAACCCTGTGAACAACACAAAGTTCTGAAAATCTCTGCTGGTAGCTGAAATGTGAGAGCAGGCTGAAATACATGGCACTGCAGTTATGGAGTTCACAGGCATGGGTGCCTGTCATCCTGATATATAATTGTGTAACCTCCAACTCAGTTATCATTTGGCAAAATGGGGTAAATGTATTTCTTACCTTGCAAAGGCTGGCCTGAGTGCGTGTCAATAAAGAACTGGCCAGCATATGGAGACTGCCGTCAGTTCAGGTCTTGCCCTGAGCGTGTAACAAATCAAATGAGAGGGCAAGAGGAAAGGTGCAGAAAACATGAGGAAAACAAATTGTTCCTTTATGAAGCAAGAGAAGAAGAATCCCTGACAGGAACATGAAATTTTGAGTGTGAAATCAGTAGAAAACAGTGTGTGTCATTTTTATTTCATGCTGTTTTGCCTGTGAAAGCAATGAACTTGTTAGGGAAGCCACAACTTTCTCATTCAGCACTGGAAGCAAATATGTCTGCGTTTGGAGCACAGTCAGGGCTGGTGTGCAGAGGGTCTGTACGAGGCTTGGCTCTGCTGGCAGTGGGCAATCTGTTCGAGTAAGCACGAAGCCCTGAGACTCCCTGCCTGCTCCATCATCTACTTAAGAAAAATGCTATGCAGAGCAATTAGGTTTTTTGCACAAAACATGAAGGGGGGACCTCCGGGTTTTGTCCTTTCCCTAGGAAAGTAACACGGTTGCTGTGGAAATGTTGGCAGTTATCAGACACAGTCTGAGCTTAAAGAGGTGGATACAGTGATACAGAACAACAACAAAAAAATTATATTAACAGAGGATACTTCAAAAATAGATTTCCAGATAGTAATAAGTACATTTAGCTGCAATTGTTCTCCAGCAACTAAAATAAATGCCTAAAAATAAATGTTGTCCATAAATAAGTATTTGGCTTCTTGCCAATTTTCTCTGCTGTTTATGGAAAAGCAGAAGAAAAAAAGCAATAGCTGTGACTAGTTTTCCAGTATCTGACCTATTTTGACCCTTACTCTAGCCGTGCTGAAATGAGATTGATGTGACTGAAAATTGTCATCAGCGAGTGCCATGCCAGCAGTGAACTGTGCTAGGGATGTTCCAAGGAAGTTAGGTGGGTCGTTTTGTTGTGAAATGTTGTAGCTAAAGTGTGTGGCCTTGAGTAGATTTGGTTAAGTATTCAGTAAAGACTTTGTTTTAGAAAGAGATTTTAGACTGATTTTTGGGTGTGTTTTACGATTATTTATTGTCGAAGAATGTTGGAGGGCTCTTCTGATTGCTCCAAATAATGCTGCGAATGTTACCTGCTCTGCAAGTCTGCAGCACTGATTGCGTCCCCTGTCTCAAAGCCCTCCACCAAATCTCAGTGCCACTTAAAGTAGTTTCATTACTGATGCTAGGACTTGAAGGCATGGAACAAATGCTGTTGTATTTACTTCTTAAAACTAATATGCACCTTTTTCCACTGGGAATTCCTTTGCTTCTCTCTTGCTCCTGGTAGCACCATTAGGACACTTTGCTGTCTGGCACTGCTGGCAGAATGTGGATTTGTAAACATTTTTGTATAGTTTGGGGCTAGGCCTTGTAAGTTCACTCAAGACTTGAATTTTTCTGTTTCTTGCTGATTGCCAGGGTTATGGGAAATATAAACATAGAGAGGCTAGGATATTTTTTCACCCTTTTTTTGCGCTCTCTACAAACAGTGGATTACTAATTGGTCACTGTGTCACTGTACTAAGTTGCACTTAATATCCCTTAAGTCTTACACACGTGTTTTTCCAGAGTAGCGTTAAAAATACCAACTTATCCTTGATTCGTAATTTCTTGAGCTTATTTCTTTATCTTCTTCTATATCTTGTATGTAGCTTAGTAAAGTATGTATTTTGTTTTGCTGTATTTCTAAGAATTCCTGCATCTAAGACTCTAAAAATGGCGTCTCCATCTCACAGATTATTTCCATTCTGCCTTTGTTTTCACAAAGTACTTTTTCGCACAAAGCTGGGAATGCAAAGTTTGGTTAAGAATTCCTTTATGAGCAATTCCTTCCATCTTCTTATGATCTTACTATGGTTTTATTAAAAATTGTTTTAAATTATAAAGGATCCATTTTAATGTTGAATTATTGCCTTCATTAGCCCCAAACAGGGGGGCCATAAATGTATGGCTATAAAGGTATTAATTCCTCCCTCAGCTATTTTTTCTGCTCTTAGCACTAACTTGCTCCAGAACACTACCTGCAGCTTTTTGCACTTTCTCGCAAGTTGCAGTGCACACAACTTCTGTGCCACATCTCCAATGGCTGTCTTATGTGTCACGTAGAAATGAGAGACAGGAAAGGAGCCAAGCTGCTGCTGTAGGCTCAGATCTTTGCGACCTCAGGTGTCATCTGGGATCCATTCAGCTGACCAGGCTCCAGCGTGCCCCAGCTCTCTTCCACGGCGTGTTGGGCAAGTGCACCTTTGGCACCAGAGTCTGGACAGTGCTGGCTTTCCTCTTGCATTGAGATATCTCAGTTAATGGCATTCAGACCTCTCCTGTGGTTCTGTCATCACAGCCACCAAGCAGCTTGCTTCAGTTCATGAATTGAAACAGAATGAATTGTATCTACTTTAGTGCCATATCTGTGTGTGTATACATTTGTGCAATTTCACTGCTTTGTACAGACTTATTCTGGCTTTAGCTTTTCCCTTTTTTTACCTTGTTCTTGATAAAGTAAGGTTTTCTCTGCTGGCTTTCAGAAGATTAATTTTAGACCCTTCTTGGTGCCTCTGTGAAGTTTTCCTTGGCACTGTTAGGATTTCTTGGCTGTTCTGTTTCTTCTGACTTTTTGAAAGAACTTTCAGACATTCTCTAGGAAGACTGTGGCAGATGACATAGGCAGTAATTTAGGGTTTTTGTTTTACAGGTTGTTTTGTTCTTACAGGTTGTGCACCATTTCTGGCCCCTTTTGTTTAGCGCTGCATGTATGAACACGGACATTAAAGCAGCCTTCAAAACCTGTGGATTTTTGTCTTAAATAAACTTTGCAGTTCCAAAGTATCTCATTAAGGTCATTCTCTGTTATTTTCCTTCTTTTAATTCTGCTTTTTAAACTTCTAAAGGAAGATTTGTAATTTTTTTTTTTAATCTCAACACTTTTTTAACACTAACAGGAAAAAAATGTAGGAGTCCTCTGGCTGCTTCTTCAGCATCTGCAGATGTCTTTGTTTAATAGAGTAAAAGATGAAAGTTAGTAACAGATAAATCCATTTCCAAAGTGGGAAGAACGGAAATTGTGTGCTTATTATCATGTGTGATGGGTTTAAATCCTATCAGTTGCACTCCCCTTAACATTTTCCATAATTTCTTCAGTTGTTATCAGCCTTTTAAAAGAAATACAATTTAAATAAAAATTCATAAATCCTTCAGCCTGTATATACCGCTTCTTTGTGGTGTTATTTGTATGAATCACTCGTGTATATGTATATGGGAAGGACTCGGAAAGGAGGTATCACTTCATGCTGGTTATGAGCCCCGTCCACCTGAGGTCAGTCAAGTGTACTAAGGGGACATGATCACAGCCACACGCTTGCTCTTTGCAGGCGGAGAGCAGTACATTCTGCAGCCTCCCATAGCTGCATTTATTGTTTTGTTTTCCTGTAAGGCAACAGCCCATGCTCTGAGGCTTCTGTTGGAGGGTTTCAGAGAAGTCAAAGCAAAGTAACACGTGCCTGTAACAAAAAAAATAAAGGACATGCAACTCCTGGATTTGAAATTTCAATTCAGGAGCACTGTGACCCTTGTCTGGATAACAAAAAAAGGATAAACTACCATAAGCAATGATCACCTGACTTAAGTATCAAAGCACCCATACAGTGATCTCACATACTTCACAGCGTGTATGCATGTACTAGCATATACGTGCATTCAGGTCTAGATGACTCAAGGCAGCATCTGTGCATTTCCAGGTGTTGGAGAGTTTTGCTGCTGGGTCTTGTAGCTGAGGAGCTATGTGTTGAAAATACTGTACAACTTTTGGACTCAGCTTGATTATTGTTTCAGATGCTTGGAAAGACTACTCATTTTGAGAAACTAGGAAATTACATAAGGTATAGAAAGGTCTGTGATGCTGCCTTTCACTCTGGGATCTTTTGGATTCAAGATGTATGTACGTGGTTTCTCTAACTGGAGAAAAAGAAGTCTAGCTTCTCTGGAACTGATTACATAAAAGAGCTCTTCCCATCTCTAAATATAGCAGATAGTTTTGGTGAAAAAAATGCACTTCACTTTCTTTTAAACCTTTGCCAAAAAATAATTTCCTCTTTACCTTATTTTTCTTCTTACAGTTTTCTTTAGTGGCAAATAGAGGTGGGGAAAAAGACAAAACAGCAATATAAACATGAAAAAAAAACCTGAAACTTAAATGTCAGTGTACTTTTATTCTTTTTAAGATTGCATGATAAAAATTCATCTATTTCAGTACCACTTTTAGGAAAGAAGATAACTTAATTTGGCCTTGTTTAGCATGTACCCCTACATTCTTTTTCAATGCTTAGCTTTATTTTTGTCTGTAAGTAATGGAATTTTGTACTTGTTTAAAGTGGAAATCTGTTTGGCCTTGCTAGATATTATCTTAAAACTCCGTGATTTTCCCCCCAGTAGATCAGCTCCCTGTATAGATGGAGAACTTGCCCTACAGCCATGCTCCATGACCTGTCTGAAACCATACTAGAAAGCTCTCCTGAATTTGGAGATTGAATCCTCTTCTGTTAGTTCCTGGTGACCTCTCTTATCTACAGCATCGTTCAACCTGATCAGGCCCCATAAATCGTTTAGGACTTGTCTACCAAGGCTGAGGGTAGAGGGACGAGAAACTGAAACCCTATGAAATACTGTAGTGTATGTATTCGAAAACAGTAACTCTTTCACATCTACTCTTTATGAGGGTCATATTACTCAACACAGTCAGAGCCTCAGGGTGCCTTGGCTTTTGCTATAATGTGTCAAAAAAAAAAAGAAAAAAAAAAAGCACTTTTATGAAATAGGAGCATCTGCTGTAGGAGCTGCTGTGGAACAGCCATTCCAGCTTGCTTTGCCATGTAGACAAGCACATACATTGTACTTGCTATCCGTTTTTGGACCACTACAAAGCACTCTTTCTTATAAATCTGGCAACTAAACATTTGGAAAAACATAGACTAATTTTGCCATTTCAAAATATTGCTGACAACTGTACCATTCACAACAACAACAAAAAAAACCCTGTACCATTCACAAAAAAAAGAAAAAAAAGAAAGAAAGAAAAAAGAAAATAGTCTTACTTTACTGTAAGGGAATGAGACTATTTTCTTTTTTCTTTTTTTTTTTTTTAATACTATAGTAAGATATAGTGCGCCATAAAATAAAAGAATTTGGCTGCATACTAGTACAATAGGAAGAGCCTATTCCATTTCTCCTAGACATTTGATGCTGGCATCCTACCGCCAACTAAATATAATACAGGATTTAGACAAAAATGATATTTGCAATTGAATAATATCACTATTAGCCAAACTGTGAATGCAGTGAGCAGACAAATCCAATCATATCACTTATGACTTATGCATAGTGGCTGGCAATGTTATTACATTAGTCTAATAGAGCTGACTGCTGAAAAATATCATGACTTTCTCGGAATGTAAAATGTGAACTTCCTATGCATGAGTTAAATTGGCAGAGTAATGCAACATGATTCCACAAAAAAAGAAAAAAAAAGTTTCATGCTTATTTAAATTCTACTTGATTGTATGGTTGGAAATCTCTGCCTCATGCGGCTTCTCCTGAGCATGCCATAGTGGCTGTCAGTTTATAGAGAAAGACCAAAAAGCAAGAGGTGACAGAAAACGTGGGTGGCTTGAGTTGGTTTTCTCGTCTTTTGATTTGCACAGAAATAATTTAGGAAATGCTTTTCTTTAGGAGGGTCAGGAATTTTGAAGATCTTGCATAAGAAATAGTATTATACAAGAGTTTTACAAAACTACAGTGTTTATCTGTGTAATCAAGTTCTAGAGATGAAATATGCAGACTATTGGAGTGAGTGGACAGAGCGCAGTCAGTATTGGTGTTCACAGCTCACAGTGCTAGGTTTTTGAGGCCTTTCAAATAGTTGCAAAGAAAACATTCCAAACATAAAAAGAACTTTAGAAGTGTTGAAATGATTTCCTGAGTTTGCAAGAGAGCCTGAAACAATAGCTATGAGGTGTGAATTGCTTCCTTCATTTCAGCTAAATCTAATTTGAATTAACGTGTTGGTACACGTGTATTTTGTGAAATCATTGCTGAGGTAACTCGGGTTTAGGGAAGATGATTTAGGAACAGTGCCTGCTTACGTTTTCAAATTCATGATTTTTTACCTTTTTTTTTTTAATTTCTATCTCACCTTGGATTCCTAAGAATTAATCATCCAGTTTTACTGGCACGTGCTAGTTTGTTTCATGACAGGAATGAAGTTTGGCGTTTCTCTAGTGTTAAGAAGTCCTTTTACTTTTTTTTAAGCATAGTGATTGATGGATTGTTGTTCTTAATTTGTATTTGGTTGACCAGAATGGGGTTGTTGGTGTGAATCATCTCACAAGGCTTTTGCCCTGCAGGTATGAGGTGGTTTTCTGGTGGTCCAAAATCAAAGTCATTGCAGCAATTAATGAGCAAATGCAAAGTGATGTTAAAAAAGGGATGGGACAATAATGAAATCATTAGAAAGTATTGTTAAATAAGTTCATATCGTATTTTCTTTCTGTTGATAGTTTTATTACTCTAACTAGCAATTGGACAAGCAGAATAGTCCTGAAAAAAGAAAGCAAATTCTTGGATGGACTTCATTATATCAGGAGGATATTACTAGTTACAGTAAAATAAAGCAATGATTGAATGTAGCACATGCAGTAATGGCTGGGGGACATATTGCAGTAAACACTTCCTGATAAAACCTTGAGAGAGACCCACTGAAACTAAGAAGTAACCACTTCTAAACTGATCAAGGAAAATCATAGCCAGCATGTCTGGTAATTAACAGAATACTTGTACAGAGGGAAAATACTTCACATATGTGATTTGTTATGCAAATCTACAGATTTTAGTATATAAAAAACACTGGAATTTACTTCCAAGGCAATTTCAGCCTGTAAGTAAGATGTCAGTAGCTATGCCCTGGACCTTTTTGCAGTCTAGGTGAGTGCATCAGTGACGGGAGCAGTTCAGCCTGTGATTCCTGCATTTCCTGGAGAATGTTATCCAGAGGCAACTGAAATAGTAGGAAGGCTCCCAGTTTTTCCAAAAAGCATCAGATTAGGCTCTTGACATGCAGGTTGGTTTTCAGAAATTGTTTTTCAGATGTACTAAAGTGCCAAGTGCTCCAGTTTTGGCTTTCAGGAGCATTTAATAACCTCAGCCATTTTTGATAGCCCAACCCTGAGGGCTTGCAGGAGAAATAATATAAAATGCAGATAAGATGCTTTCTCTTACTGTGTTCCCTGGCATGTAATATGCCAGGGTGACAAAAAGTAGATACAGAAAGAATCAGTGATCTTTATTCTTACATGCTTGTGGGAATTTTTCTGTTCCTACTGGTTAGAAGTCCTCTAGGCACTGGGTTTCTTCTTTCGGAGAAATCTGTAAAGCTATGATGCTTTTGAGGAGCTTGTAATTTCTCTCATCCAATTTTTAAATAAATTTTGAGACGTTCCACTCAAGAATGAATTATTTATCTTGGTAAACAATAACACATTAAATTCCATATTCACAGCTAATAGAACTTTTCAAGTCTGTTTTATTGCAGACAATTCTAGGAGAAAACTTCTGTCTTCCATGTCCTCTTATTTGATTAATAAACTTTTTTAAATGAGTGCCAGGAGGAATGAGAATTGATTTGAGATGGACTTGACCCTATGATCAGAATTTTCGTTAAAGATGAATAAGGTTCTTTTGTATTGTTTCAGTTCACAAAATTGATCTCACCATTTTTTGTGTGGTCCTTTTATGCTCTGGAACAAAACTTAAGATATCTTATTTTAGCTTCATGTGTCTTAGTTCTTGATTCATTACAATCATAGGAAACTACCCATGCATGCCAACTTGCATGGATGTATTTTAGGTTAAGCTCTTCACGTGCATATTTTTTTTACCTTTAATGTAAGCTCACCAAACCAGCATCAACTTGTGCACTCTCTGAAGGGTTTGAATTTGTTTATTTCCATTCTTTGAGATAGGAAAAGGCACTCTTTTTTGAGCCTGAAACAAATCTGTTCTGTACCAAAAAAGCTGTTTGTTTAAACAAATGTCCTATACTCCTTCAATTCTACAAATTGGAGAAAACTTTTAAAAAAGAGAAAAAAAGTAAATGAAAATTAAGCTGTGCGTTTTCACGCAGCTAAGCTATACTTCTCTTGCTCTTCCTGCTGATAAAATGTGTGGTGTTGCAACTTCATCAGCATTCTCACTGGATTCAAATTAATTGTAACTACAGGTACTTGGATTGCTGTTAAAAGTCTCAAGTAATTAGCTGCCTGTTAATGCTCTCCTGCACAGGTTTTTAATTTCTTAACATAAAATATTTTATCTAAAAGTACCTTTTATACTGATATTTAATATTTTCTCACTTACTGTGTAAGTTTAAAGATAAATGTAATATTAATAGTACTCTTTCTCCAGCTTCCTTGCTAGGCTTAGTCATCTGTAGCGTAGCAGCACAGGAAACTACTAGAAAGATGATTCTCAGCAAATGACATTAATATTAATGACATAATTAAGTCCAAAATGTACAAAGGCGGCAGCAGCACTGGGTATTTTTACCGCACGTATGAAAAAGGCAGGTTAAGTTTAAGTATTAATGCTTTCTATATTCAATAAAACTTTAAAAATAAAACATCTGTCTTGCCCATAGCAGTTTCAGGTTCTTATCAAAGAAGAGAGGGAGAAAAAGTCACTGCCACCCATAGCGAGACATGGTTTTTAACAAACTTTATTTTTCTTTTCAGTGTAATTATGGATGCTTCAGGCAGGTGGAAATTATGGAATCACTTCTGAGATGAAAGCTATTAAGGAAAGAAACTCAAGTTAACATAACTTGAGTTTCTTTCCTTAATAGCTTTCATCTCAGAAGTGATTGTGCCAGTACTGTAACAAAATTGTACTGACCTCACCTTGGAAACTGAATAGTGGTCCTCTGCTCCTCTCCTAGCCAGTGTTACTGTTCCATCTGCCCAACTGATGGGTGTATGCTGGTGCAAACAACCTGCTCTGGTTTTGTGCATTCTTAGTTTTCTGGTGTCCTACTTACGAATGTGTCTCCTGTGTCTGTTTTGTTAGCCAGAGGATACCTTACTTTCTCTGTTTTCATTTGAGTTAGTTGGCTCCATGTTTGGTAATTAAAAGTAAAGTGCGTTTTTGGGAAGTGCTTGCAGTGCACATGTGCGTCCATGTGAAAATGACAGGCACTTGTTTCAAAAGTGATTAAAAATTCAAAGTCCATCACATGCACTAGCTAGATGCCCTGGGATCACCATGGAAATAAGTTCATAGAATCATAGAATGGCTTGAGTTGGAAGGGACCTCAAGGATCGTTAAGTTCCAACCCTTCTGCTGCAAACAGGGTTATCTATAAGAATGGCTTTCTGCTGGAAAAAAAAAAATCCCTTTTTTTGTTCTCCGTGCTTACATACCTAAATGCAAGCTATTAAAACTTTTTAGCATAGGTAAGCTGGTGTGAAGTGCTTTTTAGTGAGACTGTATCTGTATAATTCTACTCTGTAGTGTGGTTACTATTCCTATAAGGACTAGGAAAAAAATATACCTTTGCAGTGGTAATCACAACAGGCTCAGAGCAAGATTTTTTTTTTTTTATGTGTATGTACTTGCAAATTATCAGATCTTTCCCTGAAATAGCTTATTTCAGTGTATATGTTTACAATTACTTTTTTTTAGACTAGGTCACTATTTTTATAAACATTGCTGTGACAATAGGATAATTCTGAATTAGCATAAATACTTGATGAATGAGGCCTTTTGAAATTTTTGAAATTCAGGAGCAATACAAAAAGATGATGAAAATTTACCGTGGAATTTAGTTCTTGTAAGAAAACTGTAACATAGCGGATTTTTAAGAAGCAAAGTACATATTTGAAATCTAGCTGATTCAAACTGATGAATTGTTATTCTTTGAAGAACAATTTTTTAGCAGGATATAGATGAAACCTTTATTGCTCCGACAGCTCAATCTCCCACAAAGAAAGATGTCTGGCATAAGCTGCAATAAGACGTCTCTTTTGTGCAGCTCTTTACATCATCTGGTTTGAAGTGGGAATAGCGTTGTGACAGAGGCATATGAACAGTCTGTCCTTTCTGCCTTCATGTTCATTCAAATCAGAGAAGAAAGCAGGTGCTGAAAGACAGTAATGTTTTGTCTCTGTATAATAATGAGAAGGATTCATCAGCTTTGATTTGTAACCTGACCAATACATGAGACTGTGCTTGGAAAAGAAAGTGCCTTGCACAATACAAACCAAAACATGGCTACTCAGGCTAATTTTAGACTTTCTGGCCTTGACAGTGTCCTTTATTTGGTTATTTTTACTTATATATTTATTTATTTTCACTTTTGTTCGATCCTCAGGCCATGTGAGTTGTGGCAGAATGCCTGGATTTCAGTCCTTCAGTTTGGCTAGCTACGTGTCTCCTACAGACAAATATTCTAAGTGCTGTTCTCTCCATAGGATATCTATTTACTCTGCTACTGCATTCTGAATATTTGTTATAGCTATGTAAAGGAGTGTTATGAAGGATAGATAAGAATCTTTTGGAAGGAGTTTGCCCACAAAAATCTTAGAATCTAGCTTAAGGTTCAGATTTTAGCTAACCAGCTTACATTCTTCAAATGTTGAAAATCTGGTGTCCAGGTGTCTGAAACAAGCACTTCATTGGGCTAATAAGACACGGTCAAGTTTTGAATTTGTTCTCTTTTTGCCATCCTCACACACTGGTAGAATTGATGCAGGATGTTGCTTGCTGTATGAAAAATTGTGTGCTCTTTGTCCCAAGAGCAGTGGGAGGTCAGCAGTGCTGTGGAGCGATACCACGCGTTAAGATGTAGGCACCTCTGGGGTTCTCTCCAGGCAGCATCAGCAGAACACAGTACAGCTGCTTGCTAGTGGAAGCGAATGATGAGGAGAAGAGATCGAGAAAGAAGTAGCATGATCTAGAATTGCTACTGACTTACGAGTTTGCAGTAATACTTCATTAGATTCCGTTAAAATTGTTAGTGTGCTTTTGTCTGTCGTCGTTAAACAGAAAAAGAATATTGCACAAACACTCTAGTGAAGAAAGTCTGCCCTTTCCCTACCTGCTGTTTTGGAACTATTATGATGCTTTGGTACATCGTGTGTACAGTGATGGTGCTGCCGGTCACTGCAAGATTAAAATTGTTTGAATTAGAGTAGCAACAGAGTTTAGTGCTGGAATTCAGCAGGTATTACATTAATGTATGTTAAGACTGAGTTCCTTTGAGAGGAAGTCAGTCACGGGCTTATCTCACCTCTTGTTTCGCTAAATCAAAGCAGTGTCCAAAATAAATTAATTATTCAGCTGCAGGCAATTATAAAAGTGTAAACTCTTCAATTGTGTGTATTATATGGAACAGAAAGGGAAGTCTGCAGGAGTCCTTAGGAGCGAGGAAGAAATGTTCCAGCTGACGAGCTGTTGTCTGACAAGCTGCCCCATGGTGTGGTTCTTCTTTGTCTCTGAAGCATCTCTTATTTGGGTTGCTGCTGCATAGAACAGTTAGATGTGTCCATCCCTATAGCAGCTCCTATGCCTCCATGTCACACAGATTTATCCTACCTAGTGGTTATAGGGTAAGGCAGTTTCCCCTTGATTCCCTTCAGGAGTATTCACCTCTTGTGTCTCTATTATTAGGTACTTGCACTGCCAGTTTTGCAGATTTGGTTTTTTGCTCACTGTATGAGTCTCTAAGAGACACATTAGCAGGCTGTAACTTAATTTTCTCAGAATCTTATTGGGATCTAATTTCATGTACTGCTATTTGTTGTTATGGAAACAGTATAATGAGTTCAGTTGTGTAAGGGTGGAAATATCACATACAGTTTCTGTTCAGGGTAAAAATGACAAAATGGCATTTCTATAAATGGTGTTCCAGAATAAACTGCTTCAGTGGGACTCATGAAGTTTTCCTTCCAACTAATTCTGCATCATTCTACAATTTTCAAAGTGGCAAAAGAAGCATTTTAAAAACTCTTTGATTTTTATTTTTGTATAAATAGAAGGAAGTTTACTATTCCCATTTAAAGTGTAAGAAATCATCCGAAAAGCCAAGATATTGTGGCAGAAAAGTATTAATATATCTTTCTTTGCAAGATGATTTAACTGCCAAATATTTCAACTAAGAGCAATGCTTTTACAGTGTCACATAATTGTCTCATAAAAGTAAAATTATGTCCCAGTAAATTTGATATACCTAATGCTGTCATGCTTGAAGTCTTCGTTCCCTTTTGGGAGCCTGTATAGAAAGCTGGTGAATATTAAAGGTATCAACTATGTGGATGAAAGCTCTACATTGAAAAGATAGATGCAATACTTTGCACTATTTTTTATTTTATTCTAATATCTAAAGTACAGAAAAAAATCTCATTTCTTTTTCAGAAGTTGTTGGATAAAACTGAAACACTTCAAGAGGTGCTAGATCTGAGAATTGCTTGGCTGCTTGATTCAAGGTTGTGAGATGCAGAACAGCAGTTTATATCCCTAGGGCTGGGGTTAAATAGTATGTCTGCAGCTGTGGACGAGGCTTAACTCGTCTACAAGAGCTGGTAAAGTTTCAGTATTTCTCAGGACATTTGCATTGTCATCATCTGCCATTTCCAATCTGTGCATGTAGCAGTGCTCCCCGTCTCTTCAGTCACATGACTGGACCTTAATTTTTATTAAATAAGCATAAGCATCAAGTGAAATAATTTCATCAGTAATATTAGATGAAACCAGGCAAAACTATTTCTCTTGATAGCTTTCTGTCAACCTTCATTTAAAGCCTGCATTTCAATAGAGACATTAATAAATATGCCAGACTGTGAAAGACGTTTAAATACCTGGTTAATAATAAGCAGACACAGTGCATCAGCTCTGTCATCTCAGTCTGTTCTGGGCAATGTTTGAAGCTGGTTTTGTCTGTGTAGGATCCAGAAGCCCACAGGTACCAATGCTGGGGCAGCGACCTCTGCTAATGTTTGTAGGAGGCTGGGGTGATGATGACAACAGTATGAGTGCTCAGTGGCTGTTTTCTTGTGGTTTGGGATTATAGTCTGTGAAGGTTTTATAATAGTTAATACAATAAGTAGAAAGGCCAAGTTAAAATATGTTCAGTCATTGAGAGAAAAATAAAGAATTTCAAATATTTTCTAGAATTTTTCTAGAAATGTATATGTTTTATGTAGAATTTAAGTAGGCTAAGTAAGTCTTTTGGGGGGGAAAAGAAAGAAAAAAAAAAAAGCTTTGTCCAGCTTTCTTGCTAACTTCAATAAACGTTATTCCCTCTACAACTCTGCCTTTGACCTCCTCCAGTTGCGATCTGCTCATCAATACACAAATAAAGTATGCAATTTATCACATAGTCGTAAACTAGGTTTTGCAAAAGGCTGTTTTAGCTTAATGAAATCAGACCCTAGCTGTCTGGCCAAATCCCAGAGTCTAAGGCAACAATATCCTTGTGGAAAATAGCTGCAAAGTTTTGGCTCTTTCAGTTTTTGTGTCTACCTGAAAATGTTGGGAGAATGCCATGTTGTCTTGCTTTATTGTAAAATATTTTTGTGGCACCTGAGATCCTGGTGCTGATGAAAAATGGATCATGAGTGGAGTGTTAGAGCAGAGAAAGATAGCTGAGACAGATATGCTTCTGGCTGGCATGGGGAGAAAGAGAAATCTTATCTAAAACTATGGGGAAACCCCGTGCAGACAGTTCTCATTATTCGCTACTGCTACTAGAAAAATTTCCCTCTCTGTAATTTGCGAAGTGAAAAATCCAGTTTATTTGTTGTAATTGTCCTTTCTCAGTGTGTGGTCTTAAGTCAAATAGCATTTGCTAGATTTACTTAAATAGACCAGATGGCCAGAACATAAATAACTAGAATTAAGCCCAAGTATGTGTGGACATATCTGTCTCCAAAAATTTGCCTGCTCTTAAGGAAGAAAAAAAAAGGAAAACAAGGTAATCTAGTTTGAAATTAGATTCACCTTTAAGTCAGTAGTTTTCAGCTGATAGCACTGTTTTTAACTTCTGCTTGTTTGGTTTTAATTGACCTCAATTCATTCTCTAATGAGATGCAATTTTAGTTGCATCAAGAACTGGCTGGGATTATTATTAAACTGTTCAGCCCATGGTAGCTTAAATACCTTCCCTTAAAATCACTCTTACGCACAGTTGAACACTACTGAATATTTCCAGGTCATCTCAGGCTACCCTCATCCAATCCATTCTGCATTTCAAATTCTTCTCATACTTGTTCAAACAACAATTTGATTCTTCCTTTTATTAACGTGAACTTTAACTTGAAACTTGATTAGTGTTCTGCCGAAAAGGTGGAATTAAAATACTGTCAAATATTATAATTATTTCTCTGCTTGTGTTCATATTTTGTGTATTTCTCTTGTGATCTTACCTCTTTAAATGACATTAATTAACAACATAATTATAAAACATAAAGGAATTAATCTGCAAGGCATGCAGTCCTTATAGAGAGTGCAGAAAGGTTTGCACCCTGAAAAATCACAGAATCACATATTCACATTAAGAGTGTCTTGTTATGTTGTGAGCATCTTGATGGTCATGGCATGAGAATTTTTCTACTGCATGTGCTAAATATAATCATGATGCAGTGCATATGCAGTTATTGGTTTAGACCTTACTAATACTTCCTTCATATTGTTCTTGAGGGCTTGAGATAGGGGAGGAAAGACAGAGAGGGAGGAAAAAGATAACTACTTCTCACCTACTGGTGCTGTGCATGTGAGTACGTGTGTGTGCATATATATACACAGTTACATATATGTGCCACCTTTATTGCCTGTGACATGTCCAAATGTTAGCCATAGATCTATATCCAAATTTATCACATTTGTGCACTACATAGATTGGCAGAGTAAACATTTAACCCTGAGTTCAATTTTTCCTCTGAAAGAGGCAAAGCATTTTTCTTCTCCAGAAGGAGTGAGCAGTTCATCAGAGTATTTTGGTTTATAGAATGGTGATATTTTCATGTTTCTGCTTTTTCCAAAACTGGCTGCCTTTGTTTCATGATATTTTGCAGCAAATTTAGAAACCGGTGACAAAAAAAGCAGTGTTTACGTCAGATTAAGTATCTGAAAGACGTTGTCCTCAAGGCTTTTCTATGAAGTGTCAATGTACGCGTTTCACATGGAGGACCCAGGGTGCATTTTGCAACACTGCAGTGACAAAAACTCAACATCTGGAGGCTGGCAGCAGAGACTGTGAGGCCTTGATGCGCCAGCTTACACGTCTGGTAGGCAATAAGAGGTAATCTCATACTAAGATATTTAGGCATCATTGACCAAGATTTAGGCACCACTGATATTCTTAAATGTGATGTCTGGTCTTTGCTTCACACAAGGTCATCTGGGGAGTGACAATCCCTACCAGCACCCTTTGAGACAAGTGCCACGGAACAGGGGAAGAGAAGCCAGCTTTTCAGTTTCCTGTCTCTGCTGGCTGCTATCTGCAGGAGAAATCACAAGCAAAGGACTCAGCCGTTTCCTTTCCCACCCAAGGAAGCAGGAGAGAGCTCTCCCCTCTGCTGCGTTCCCAGTGACCTGGGGCTGTCACTCCTCTCGCTGGCAGGGCTGTGCAGCACCAAACAGCAAGAACGGGCTCGGTCATCTCCGACAGGGATGAGCTGTCTGACAGTGGGATGTGAGGAAAATTTTAAAAGGTGGATCCTCACAGGAAGTTCCCATTGCACTTTTGTATTAGTGCCTCCTGTTCTCTTAACAAACAGCTCTCAATGAAAGATCACAGCTGTGTAAGTAACAGTTGATTACAAACTAGCAATGAGGGCTAGACCAGGCTGTGATTTAACAGTAATGTAAGATTAATGGCCTATCATAGAGCAGTTCACTTCTTTTTGCTTGGACTCGAGTAATCTTGGCCACATAAATGAGTTTAGTAAATTGTATTTATGTGAACTTCCTTTTGGTGCTTCTAACAGAATTACTAATGACACTGTAACACCGTAGATTGTGCTGATTAAACCTAAAGTAAAGTTATGGACAAACTATGACCTGGCAAGCTTGAAAGTGAGAATATTGAATGATTTGCATAACAAAAATATACTGTCATTGGTTAGGCAAATAATGCAGCAATTCGTAAAAAATGGTTTTGCTCACAGTGATACAAACAGATTTGGTGAAAGAAATACACATCTATTTTTCTTGAGATAAGTGTATAGTTTTAGGAGGGAAATGTGCAGTGGAAGCCAGTTCGAAAGAGCAGCCCGTGCTTGAAGAACTTGTCTTTTGTATGAATAACACAACTTAAGTGTTGGTTTTTTTCATGACACTGCTTTAATTCTTCCATACAAAACTCCAAAGTAGCAGAAGCATCCTGTAAACATGTGCCTCAGTGCAGACATTTTCACAGCAACGTTCTTTATACGCACTTGTCCAAGGTTTTAGTGATGACATCTGCAGCAACGAAGATTTACTTGGTACTATAATTACATTCAGGATCTGGCAAGAGATCTGATGGTTAATTAAACTTTTATGTTAGCTTGTTTTAAATTCATCTTGCTTTGATCGTGGATTTACATATTTGGATATTTCAAGAAGCAATAAATGGATTCTAGGGCTGTGCATAGAAAGGTGTCCTAAGGCTTTGGCTGCCAACAGCAGCCACCTTCTCACTGTTTCAAAGTCTCTCGGTGTTCGCCTGATCTGCTATCACGGTGCTTGCCATTCTGAGTTTAGTGTGCAGCACATTGAATAACCAGTGACAGGATAGCTCTGAAAGATTTCCGAATGAGCTTTTGATGAACTCTTAAGAACCAGGATGGTCTAGTAATGGTAACACAGAGCTCTGCGCACGTTAATTGGTCTTCTGGAGACACCAGATGTAAAAGATTCAGTAACAGGTCACTGAGAAGATAATCCCTTTTTTGAAAAGAATTTCAATTCATGTCTTTTACTGGTTAAAAAATAAAAAATGAGTGGGAGCATATGCAGATGTTTAGCCTATGTTACTTTGCAGAACTGTTTTGTTAGATCAGTGGTCTGCGAGTGAATAATTAGAATGTATAATGTAGGCTGCTTTGTGTGTGTGCATTTGCTGAATGAGATTGACCTCTATTCTTTGTCATGATACAAAGCAAGTTCATAAGCTGTATGTAGTGCATTGATAGTGATTTGAAAGCTATTTCAAAGTTTATATGAACATTTACAAATAGGAGTTCCTCATCCAAATTGCAGACAAGACAGGGAGCAACTGCAAGTGCTGTTACCATTGCTGGAACCTAGGCATATTCATTCTGGAAAATTTGTGGCTTTTACAGTATCTCTGTTCTCAGTCTAGACATGGTGGGGGGGGAAAAGTCTCTGGTAGGGCACTTAGGCACAAGCATAGCTGGAGTCACCCATTCTGGTTTGTCTCTGTGATTTTTGTCCCGTATGGGCTCCCTTGGGCCATAAAGATCGGTTCCATGATGGTCAGCATTTTGATTATTCAGGAGATGCCCTTACCCCTTGCAGAACACCTGTGAAAATAAAAGTCACTTCCTTAAAAAAGACGTAATGAAAAAAATACATACCTCTTTTGAAGACCCTGGGGCAATATTTTCACTAATCTATTCTGGGAACTCTGGTCATTTAAATTGAAGCTGCGTTAGACCAGTTGTAATCTTGAGTTTAACCACAAAAAAAATCAAACAGAAAAAGACCAAATGAAATCAAGTTTGGAAGTGGAACTGCCATGTTCAAATACTGACAGGTGAACATAGACCAAGGGAAAAAAATAAGAAGAAGTTTGGGTAGTACTTCTTCAAGGATTTAATTCAGAATTTCATGTATTTTTTGGTGTGTAATATTTTCCTCATTGCTTGGTAATTCAGTTGATGTCATCTTGCTACCGTGTTTCAAAAGGATTTTGTGACAGCACAAGATTCTGTCTGCTGTGATCCAAAACTTGAACTTCAGAATATTTAGGAAGCACAGGCGCGGTTCCTCTTCTGGAAGTACAGTGACCCTTCTATTTTCCAGGAATTTTCTAAAAATAAGCTAACCTTTTGTGACAGTGTCTGCAGGTTACTCTTCCTATCTAGATGGTCTCTCATTTTTGAAAATAAGTCCTTAAAGAACCGTTTGAATGTGTCACTTTCAAAAATAAGTAAACAAAAAATCAAAACCTGCATCACAGAGATGATAATTTTTGGTTCCTGATGATTCTGCTGCTGTGCTTGTGAGTGAGGGAAATGGTTCCTGCCCTTCTGCTCCCTCCGGAATCTTATTTACTTGGAATTGATGTCCTGGCATTGGTATGTAATGTACTGGAAAGGGGAAAAAATTGCTAAATGAAATGTTTCTTAGTTTTGAAACAAATTACTGTCCTTTAGCAGCAGTCTTTGATAGCAAATGTGGCAAGTAAACAATGATAATGTTAGATGAGATGTTTGGTGAGATTTCTGCAGGATATTGTGACAAACTTTTCCATTATTGGTTTCCCCTAACAATTTACAGTCTAATAGCACTCAGAGTATACAGTAAACAGAACAGTTTAGTTTTACATCATAAATATTGCCAGGAATATATTGGAAATGCAGCTTTATTTTGAACAAGGGAAGGGAAAACTTTTGAGTCAAGCAGCCTAATTTCATCCAAGTTCCTTGGCCTCGTGTTCTATACCTACTTTCAGAGGTGCCCCAGCAATTTGGGCCCCATAGCCTAGGGATTTAAATAGCATTTAGATCCTCAGAATCTGGGCCACATTTGGGATGCTATTCTTCGCACCAGAAGTGATGTGGGAAAAAAAAAAAGTAAAGTTGGAAGTGAATGAAGGGGCATAAAGCTCAGTGGCTGATCAGTGGCTTAGAAGGGGAGAATTTGGCCAAAAATGCAGAGGGGGCAGAAGCCCCTCGTGCAGAGCGTGCTGGTGGAGCACGGCAGTGTTATCAGAGCTCTCCTGAGTGCTGGCACTCTCTCATCTCTTTTTGGCTGGTGTCTTGGGATAGACGTGTGGAATGTGATGCGGGAGTGGGAAATTTGAAAGGGGGTGGAAGATGGGAAACAGAAGGAGCTGGCCCAAGTGAACAAGCTGTGCTCATTCTCTTGTGCAGGACACAGAAGTTGTTTCTAACACTTGGGTAAGGAAGCTTAAGCTCGTGAATGGCAATTAACGGTGCCGTCTACTGCATGGGTATAAATTGTTCTCCAACTGCAGAATTTTTCATTCTCGGTCACTTTAAGCAGACATTTATAGTTTGCACTACAAGGCAACTCCAGCTCTCCTTTTGTCCTGAGTGGTTTAAATCCACTGAAAAAAAAAAAAAAAAGGGTTTCTGGAAACTGCTGCTTTGCATAATTTTTTCCAAATTTGTGCTAAGGTTTGGATCTATCCCTAAGATTCAGAATGCCGTGAGGAAATAAGTTGCAGAAAAAATATTTTCTATGACAGTCAGTTCTTTGCTAAAATGAATTGCTGTGAAGTTTGCAGTATACGTTGTCTTTTAGGTTTGTTGCTGAATTTCAGAAATTACCTGCAGCAGGAAGGCCACAGCTGCAGCTTTCAGAACTGCTGAAACAACATTCGTAGAAGCATCATCACAGGCAGATTGGGGCAGCTCTCCCATGTTGCTGTTAACCAGCAGCATAACAGCTGGGTGCTGGTGCCAGAAGGGGCTGTTTCATAAGGCTGACTGTTCTGTGACATTCCTTGTTGGAGAGGGCTCCCCTCGTTTCTGTAACTACATTTAAATTCCCAATTCTGATGTAAGTCCAGCCAGATCTTGCTGGATATAAATCTTGTGGGCACGTATAAGTCAGTGTCCTGCTTTTGTGTAGGATTTAAGTTGCAATGCTTCAGCTAGCACTGCATGTCTAGAGGGCAACATCAGCTTTTTGCAACTTCAGAACTGAGTGCTGGCAGATCCCACTTTGAGATTTAGCTCAGATCTTCACAGAAGCATGGACAAAAATAAATTTTGCCATCCCAAGGGTGGCAAGCCAGGCTTTTTCAGCCTGTGAAAGTACGTGAAGATAATCTGAAAAAGCAGCATTCCTGCTCTCTGCAGGACAAGAAAAGCAAAGCTGGAACTGCTGTTTTTTGGTAAGAGCCACCCCAGTGATTAGCTCCAACATCACCACCCTTTATTCTCCAGTGGCAGTCTGTCTTTGCCAGGGCTCTGCTGGAGAAAGAAAGAACAGTGGGCGTGAGGGTGGCAGATGTTAGAGCAGGTGGTGAGAGGCTGACATGAAAGAGGCTGCACAAATGTAAGGACGTCTCATTGTTCAGAGCTACGTACCTGTAGTTGCATCTCTACATAATGCACTGATGTTACTCTCCTTGAGGCTGGGCCCAGAAAGCCCCTTGTTTTTGTGAGGGCATGTTGACAATGTCTTTTGGGGTGTCTTGAGAGTATACTGCCTCATAGTTCCTGCTTGAAGGCAGAAATTAAAAAAAAGAAAAAAAAATACAGTCTGATATTGAATTATTCTGGGAAGCTAAAAGCCTGTCTTAAAGACGCACTGACATCTGTCAGGAGTGAAATATCCCCTGACCAACTTGTGCTGGTTTTTGGCTTGTTGGTGCCCTGAGCATCCTGGAGCCCCGTAAGAGCTGGAGGCAATACTCCAGGAACGCCGGCACAGGGAGAGGGTCACTTCTGCTCTCGGCAGCGTGGACTTGTGACAGTGTACAGGAACCTTGGTGATTTATTTTTTCTTGCAATTTGAATAGGAAATAGCTCTCTGATACCAGTATTAGCATTGCTTGGATTGCTGCTGTTCAGCAGCCAGCTCTTGAGCCATGTGATTTCATGGAATTTGGATCTTAGCTAGCTTTTTTTTTTTTTTTCCCTTTTCTCTCTTTATTCATTTTTTAAGAACTCGTTCAGATAGAGAACGCACTTGAATATCTAGTTACTTCTTAAGTACCTTTTTCAAATTTGTTTTGTTTTCCTCTGCTCATATAGTTTATGCTCTTGTATTATGTAGTTTCAAGGTTTCCAAGGGTTGTATAAGTATTAGTAAAATATTTCACAACTTACAAATGATGTACTATTGTTATTCTAGTACTGTGGCTAAAGAAACTGGAGACGTTGTGCATTATTCAAATGTATGTCATAAGGCTGCAAGTGGGAAGCAGAGAGAGCCTTCGCAGAGGAGTGCTATGGATTCTGACTGATGTTTGAGGTTGGTCCTGCTTTGGATGGGCTCCCAGGCAATTGACCTTGTAAGGTCTTTTCCAGACAGAATTATTCTGTGAATGCATTCTGTGAATGGATGTAGTGCAATGCCCCTCAGTCCTGGGCGCAATGTAGCAGCTAGTGGTGCATGAGTTAATAAACCTTGTCAGAGAAGTGAGCTGAAGAGAAGCTGCAGTGTTAGGATTCTTTGTGTAACCCAGTAAGGGAAAAAACTTGCTGTTAAGGGTTTCTAGTTCAAACTTCTCTTGTAAATCCAAGAATTACTTTTTTAAAATAAGGTTATGCAAATTCAAACTTCTGTCCTTCTTATAAGAATCAACAATCAAATAGAAAATAAACATATGCAGTGAGAAATCAGTGATGAATATATTCTACCATGGCTCTGCTGAGCACTGCTGAAAACCTGTTTAATACAAATGTCTTTGTGTTCCTTTTACTTTTTAATTTGTGTCTAGTTTATGTTTTAGCTGTTGCATATTTCTTTTATATTTTAATTCTTTTGGAAGAAAATCACAGGAAGACAAAGATTAACGTTCTTCTTGATGGCGTGTACAGGAGCGCAGCTCAAGTGCTGTTAGCTGATGAATGTTCTGTCGCTCAGACACTGAAGATGCAAATATCCTCTCTGAAAGTATTTACTGCAGAGTTCCATTGTAGTGTCTTTCTGAGTATTGTGTAGTAGTTATGATTTGAGGAAGGAAAGAAAAATTAAATTGCCACAACTATTTACAGGTATTTTCCTTGGTTTTATACTTACTTTTTCATGAATTTTGCTGAAATCAGTGGCCTAGTATGGAATCTTCCAGAAGCTGAAATAGGCTAATTTATTTTGTGAAAGTATTTACTAGTATTTTGCACAAGATTTTTCTGTTTTAATACACTTCAATGTCCTACATTATTGTGAGCTGTGCTGTGGCAGACACATTAAAATATACAGACGAGAGAAATAAACAGAATAGAGTAAGTATAAAGGTAATTTGAGGTAGCAACAATACTGCTGTTTTTTTACAATTCCTGGGGTTTAATGTTTCCTAAACCTGCTGTGCCCACCTGAGCAGGCAGTACAGCACAGCAGGATGGGGTTTGTAGGGCAGAGTGCCTGTGCTGTGCCTATGCTGGGAGCTTGGGGCTGGCTCTTGGCCGGGGCTGGGGCCAGGGTCCCTGTTAGCAGGGGGAGCCCATGAAAACTTTCTGGACCCCATCTGCTGGCTTGATCTCTTTGAAAAAGAGCCCAGGTTGTGCTCTCTGAGAGCATTCCGTGGGGTGAAACAAAGTGTGCTGGATATGGGTGCTCATTAGATGTGTTTCAGAAAGGCATCATCAGAGAAAAAATGCTGGTGTAAATGTCCTTCCCAGTCATTATAAAAGTGCAGTCCTACACCATCTTGTTTTCCTATGCTAAAGCTTATTGTCTTGCTACAAATTCACCTAATATCTGTGAATACTATAATAATTCGTCAGTGTCAGCCGTTATGAGATCTCCATCTGCCGTCATTTGTTCTTTTAGTTTGCTGCAAAATTGCTGAGGGCATTTTCAGTTTTGTCAGTACGTGCTGAGAAGAAAAATCAGTATTGGGAGGTATAAGCAATATGTGTAATTATTTGAAGTTATAAATAGTAGCAAATGTATTTAACGGGCTGTGTTAAAAGCTGGCAAGATCTCTTATGTGGCTCCTTGCTTTCGGTTGCCAAACAGAATAATTTGTTCATAAATAATAATATGGTGCATTTTGCAGCAGGTATTCTCTGGAGTTTTGCTCCAGTGCGCTTTCTGCCTGGTTTTGCTCGAGCTCAGTGAGCTGGCGAAGCTTTCAGGCTCACTCAGAATGCAACCTTTTGGGTTAGCAGGTTAATTGTTTTCCAGCTTGCGCAGGGAGCTGGTGCTCGAGGGACAAGAAGAAGATGGTTGCAGTTACCATGTAGGTGCAAGCGCCGAGCTGTTGGCATTATGGCTGATGCTTGGGCAGCTGAGCAGGGCTGCTCCTGCTCAGGGGCTGAGCAGGTCTGGCCCTGCTGGCTCAGCTGCTGCTCCTCTGGCTGGGGGCTGAAGGAGGCCCTGGCTCTGTCTGCCTTCTGCCCAGCCAACTGCACTCAGGTCTGGAGTATCTTGCTCTGACACAGGGTGGAGGAGAGATGAGTAAACCGTGCTGTTATCAGGAGCTGCCATTCATAAATCTAGCTAGGGGTCTGTTTTGGAAGCCATAGAAGACCTCCTGGAACTTATGGATGGGGATAGAAAATTTTTGGTAAATACTCTTACTTGCACTATGTTTTCAAATGGGAGTTCCTTCAGATTTTTAGTCTGAATGTGGGGTCATAAAGATATTTTTCTGAAACTTTATTTACAACTAGTATAAAATGTGATCTTACTGTAAAGTTACTGCTTGTAAAAGCTTTCAGTCTATAGAGTCACAACTGAATCTGCAGTAGCTGGAATGCTAGGAGAAAACGTTTACCTTTAGCAGTCCTAAGGTTTGTGTTGCAATGAAGCAATGCATTTTTCATCAACAGTATCAGCCACAATTTGTTTGCTGTGCAGCGCAAGCTCCTTGTGTTATTGTGTTGCGTGTTTTCCTGAGAGCCCTACAGATTCTGAGCAAGATGTTGGTTCTTCTGCCACCGTGTGGTTATCTTGTTCAGAATCTACGACCATTTTAAGACAGATTTACTCTGCTGTGCTTTTGTAAAAATAAATAAATAAATGAAATAAAAAATAATGAAAAAAACCCTGGCTATAAATTATCATAATTGCTTTATTTTACCTGGACAGGCTTTGTTGACTTATGTTGTTCGGTTTATAAAGATTAAGCTTCAGGATACATGTTTAGAAGAAAAAATCCGTTTAGTAAAATTGTCCATCTTCCACTGCCAGGATTTACTGTAAATTATGTATTCTTGATTTAGCCCTTTTCTCTGTTGAAAAGAAGCAATAAAGCTCTTTGATGCTTTAGAACAGAATCAGTCACTGCATTTTGAAACGTTAAACTTTCCAAAACCACCACTGAATAGTAGTGATTAAACTCTTTTTTCCCCCCATTCACTATAATGTATTCAAAAAGTTAGCCTATGCTTAAAAACTAAACAAATGCCCCCTCCCTATGTAGCAATTTCCATTTCAGTGGGAGAGGAGCTTGCAGAAAAATGTTTGCAGATGGATTCCTTAAGTCTTGTTGCTGCCAATTCCTTTTTTTATCTATTCACAGAATTTAGCATTGGACTTTAGATATCATTACCAGGAAAAGTAACAAAGGACAGACTTCACAGGCTTTGTAAAAGGGTATCCAGCATGTCAGACCTATTGCTTTTCTTTGCTTCTTTCTGTGCTATTTTCATGCAGCTCCTTCAGATTTCTTGTCAAAATAACCAGCTGCCATAAACCCCATGATTATTACGTAAGCCGCGCTGCTACTGAAATACTCATTAATATGGCAAGGTACATGTCATTTCCCACCATGCATTGTCTGAAATTATAATTTTTGTTCTCAATAAGCTTTTTGCTTTTACTCCCCAGTAATAAAAGATATTTTTAGTGGAAGGGATGAAACTAAGTTTGAATGTTGAAGTATGGTGTGTATGTGTGCAGGCAGATTTGAAAGGTATAATTAAATAGCTTAGCTCTTTTTTATTAACTCTACTGAGTGTTAACTCTGAATCTCGGTTATCTGCTTTCTACCATTAATTCAGTTTGAATATGTTCAGCAAGGAAACCTGGCTCTTCTAATTGATTTTGCAGATTTTGGAACCTTCAATAAGTCAGTCTCTGTAGACAAGCAGGCTTAGTGTTTGATTCAGTGCTCATTCCTTTGAGCCTGGAAGCCCTACATCCTATACTCATGTATTAATCAACAGCTCTGTCTTGTGGAGATTTTTGGGTCAGCTTGTGATAGACCCACACACCTCTCTAGAGATCTTCTTGGATGCATTTATGTACATTTCTTTCGTGCTGATGGACTTTGTATGGCTGCATTGAAAAGGCTTCAAAATCATGCTGTAAAATACAATAAAAGATGTTTCACTAAAGAAATAATGTTTTTTGCAAAGTGCTAGCACTTTTAGTGTGCACTGGAAGCAAATTCCATACTGCTGAGTATTGCTTGGGCAGATAAGGAAAGGCACCACAGCCAAAACGATTCAGCAAAGTTTATAGATGCCAAAGAACCTTGATTTGAACAGCTAAAAATATAATCGTTTTACATTTTCTTTTAACTAGGTCATAGAGCTGTTCAGGAGCAAGTCTTTAGAAGTATCTTTAAATGAGTTCTTCTAAACAAAAAAGGTACTGCAGTCACCTGAAACAAAAAACATACTCATTAATGATTGTGGGTATGGGATTTTTCAGTAGGATAATGGATTTTTTTCTTTCTGGAGTTCCTGTTTTAGATGTTTATCAAACTCAGCTTCTTCTATTTATTTATTTTTTGCATATAATTATTCCCTGATTAACTTTCACCAGGTGGTCCCTCCACATAAGTTCTTTGAAGGTAGTTTGGCATCTTTTTTCTGAATAGATGGGAAAGCCAAATGATTTAAATCTCATTGTTTTAAGAAAAAACTATTAACAGACACATACAGATAATTGAATGTTAGCTTGAATGGCTTCTCTGCTTAAAATGTTCTTGTTAGCTTTCTCTACCAAGTATAACTGAATTTGTGATTGTCTGAGGATAAAAAGTTTTAGTTACTTGAAGCAAGTAAAGTGAGTTAAAAAATAACATTGTGCAACTTAAAGTTGTGATAAAATATGCCATGGTGGCTGCTTACTCTCACAAGGCAAAGTCCTGAAATTTCTAATCACATATTGTATCACAGCTTATAGTCCCACGGAATGTTTTGTAACTGATAGGGTGTATGCGCTGTTTGCACTTCAAATTGATAGGTTTGTAGAGCTTGGAGTCTGGAGGATGGGTGAAGGGTACAGTTTGAACTACCATGTTCGAACGCTGGTTTGCCTTGGTTATGAATCCTCTTATTTTCAAGTCCCCATGATTTTTATAGCTCTTGTAGTCTTTAATAATTAACTTTTTCATCTTCCATTATTTTAAATATTAACATAGTGCTTTAGTGTTTGGAGGGACTAAGTTTCCTAGGAATTCCCATTTCTTAGAAGTCCTTTACTTAAAATTTCTAAATGTTAATTCAAATTCTTAGTAATTTAGCAACAATTGGAAGCAGAGTACTAGTTAGTGGAAAGTCACTGTTCTGAAGCAGTCTTGAAACCGTAAGCATGGGTAAGAGGGGTAGATTTAATGCAACAGAGAAGGCAAAATGCTTGTGCATGTTGCTGCCTCTTGCGGTCTTTGGTGATGATTGTAGACAAGAAGCCCAAAAGTTCAGTCAGTGTTTGACAGAATATCTAACTGATAATGGAAGGCATACTTCACTTTCAGAACAGAATTTACATTAGTAAAGTTTGTAAGATGAAACTTGTATGCTGTTAAGTTTAAATTTGCTTTCCTCTGCGATCCTCCAGATTCCAGAGATCAGATGTGATTATAAATTTCACAAGGAGAGGAGGTCACAGGAGAGCTGTGTATGTCTATCCTTTCATCAGATTTGACTGTGTACATACTGTATGCGCCCAAAAAATGTGCCACAAAACAGGATAATTAATATTTAGCCTGTTTTTCCTTCAGTGCATAACATATCCACATCCCTGCTCTGAAGACTCCATATAGGAACATAAGTTCAGTCCAGTCTTGAAAAGTCCCCATTCTATGTGCTGATTTGCAGCATGCCTTCTGCAGAACTTTAGTCCAGCTCAAGCTGCAGGGTTCTCCAGAGCTCATGGTACAACTGTACACGCAGAAATGCCGAGACTTTATCAGAGGTCTAATCTTACTGCAACAAATGAGCTTTAAAATGTGCAGCCACTGTGCTTAAAAGTAATTGGGCGCACTGATCTTCCTTGAGGAGCAGTGAATGAATCATGATCTCTTAGAAAGATGTGATAACCAAAAATAAACCAGAAAATCCTGAACTCCTTTCTTTTGTGAAAAAATCTCCTTTCATAATAAATCATACATACTAAATTTAAAAAGTTGATTGATCTATCTACCTACCTACCCACTTCGTTGTGAATTATATATAAAAATCTTGGCAGCTTTTGTACAAACAAAAACCATTTTCTTACGGGTGGGGAGCAATGGGAGCAATCATGACCAAGGTTTGTGACAGTGAAATTGTTGCTTGTATAAATAGGTTTTATTTACTTTAATGACTCTTCTGTACATTTTATTTAGACTTTAGAATAATGCACTCATGCTCACAAGAAGAGAAAGCAGATATTTAGAAGATCATAGTGGTCATCTTCAAGTTAAGTGATGTCAAAAGATTTTGGTTATCGGTCTTAGCTTTAAGCAATAGTAAATTTTCTTGGGTCTCATGTATTAACTCATTTTATTCTGTTAAGCATTTTAATTGTGTAATATTACCTGCTGCTTTTATTGGTGTCACCTTAGCTTCTGTTTTTTCATGTGTTTTTCTAAAGGATTTTTCCATGATAGAATAAGACAATGCTGTGCTCAAACTGAGAAACCGTGTCTTGCACATAGACATTTGTACTACAAATTCCATGACAGTGACTGAATTCAGGAGGAAATGTTGTAGTCTGGTCATTAGATCATGTGGTCTACATTCAGATTTTTGGGGATGTAGAATTGGCTTTGTCACTGATAGTCTCTGTAGCTAAAAGTAAGTAAGCCAACAGAGGCTAAACAGAGTCTTTGTTGGAGTGGGGTTGTGAAGCATGGAGGTGTTTGAGATTTGGCTGGATGAGGCCGAAGTAGGCTGCTTGAGGAAGGACTTGGACTGGAGACTTCCAGCCTGAATCACCCTGTGGTTAACAAACACCACGTGTGAGAGTGTAATCATGCTTCTGGTTGATGATGATATTCAAATAAAATAGCATTTTATAGGAAAAAAGTGTTGTTATAACTTCTAAATATTTAGGAGAGGTTTATTTTGCAGATTCTGTATCATCTCTCTTCCAAGCTCAAAGAACAGCTGCATTCGATAAGTATTCAGTCTGAATCACAAAAGACAGGCAAAGAGTATATAGGAGTAAGTTAAGATGGTGATTTACAAACTTGTTAACGTGTCTGATTGTGTGGTATATCTACTGCATGCGTAGTTGTATTGTGAACAAAACAAATTGACGCATGTGGATCCTGTCATCTTTTTATTTTGGTAACAATGTAGTGGTGTTAGTTTCCCTTTGAAAAATATAGCTATGGCATGTACTATAGCCAAAAGCAGTTGTGGTTAACGGTGTTTTAGGTATCACTTTTGGACTCAGATGTTTCTAAGATTTCCATTTTCTTTTATCTGCAAGTGGTTTTCGGTTACCAGCTTTTGGCCAACCAAGTGTTAGAAGCATCTGTAAAAACAACTCTAACTTATGGTGCAGAAGTAAAGTACTGTTCAGAGGTGTAAATTTCAAACTACTGAGCATGACTTAACATCCCTTGTATTTTTTTGTACTCTGGGGGAAAAAAAGCACAGGAAAACAAAAATGTCGTTCTTATTTAATGATCAGGCAAGAGGGTACAAGGAAACGATTCCCTGATGTTGTATGTTAGCCCCTGTCAGTCTCAGGGCACTTAGAAACGATGGGAAGAAAGTCCATGGGAAGAGAGCATGGAGACAGCATGCAAGAGACCCATGGCCCGGGGCAAGTCACTGAAGGTCTCTGTGCCTTCAGTACTCTTACTGTAAAAAACTTTTTCCTTGTATCTAGTCTATACCTCCCGTCTTTTAGTTTGAAACCTTTTCCCCTTGTCCTATTGCCGCAGACCCTGCTAAAGAGTCTGTCCCCTTCTTTCCTATAGCACCCCCTCAGATACTGAAAGGCTGCTATCAGGTCTCCCTGGAGCCTTCTCTTCTCCAGGCTGAACAGCCCCAGCTCTCTCAGCCTTTTATCAGACTTACTTGTATATTATTTTGAAATTATAAATAACATGACTATAGTATAAAATATTTTATTTCATTTCTGTCTTGTTTGTCATTTTACCTGTCAAAGATTCACTTTATTACTGAACAGTATTCTAAAAGTTTGAGCTGTCATAGCCACTGTGACTACTGCATAAAAAATCCTTGTGAGATGTCATATAGTAGACAAAAACAGCCATGTCAGCTCCAGCTATTGTTCCTCTGAAATCCAGGGGGTGGAAGGAAAAGGAGAATCAATGTTTTACAGCATTATAAGAGAATTGATTATGAGAGAAATGTCTTTCTTCAGGAGTTTGACTTCAAGGAAAGTTACACAAAAAAAAAGGGGGGGGGGAAGGGTAATTTTTAGCCTAGTTTAATATAGCTTGCTATTTCTTATTTCGTAGGAGGAAAAAATCTAGTTTAATTTCTTAAAGAAGTCTTCAACTTACTGGTCCCTCATCAGGACCGTTTAGGACATATCCAATTTCAAAGTGGAGAACAATTGTTTTGGATGCGGTACCCCTCAAGGAGATGAGTTGCAGGCTTAAATAGTTCATATCTTATGACAATTGATACCATGTCATGTGAAAAAGGGTAACTTCTTGGCAGTATTTCAGTAGATGTTAGTAGATATTCACCGTCATGTTGCATGGATGTCTATACAGGTGATGCTGTGAAGTGACAGCATGAAGTTACACATCTGTGGGGATGGAAAGAAGTGGAGAAAGCAGTGGTTCAGAATAGAGCTACAGTTTTACATTGCTCTGAAGCCTTTCATCTCGTGATCGCCTCAGCAGTTGAAAAATTTTAAACCCCCATGTTAGTTTGTTGTGGAGGTTCCAAGATCCAGAAGGTGTGATTCAGAAAGTACTCGTGGTGCTTTCTGAAGTACCGGTGGTAGAGCCACAGCTCTTTTTTTTCTGGTGGTGGACAGAATGGCTTGCTTACCACTGTGTGCTCCACAGGACGAATGTCAGACTGGGATCTTGCTGCTTTTAATTTGTGTTACAGCTTTCTACACGCTTCTAGATCAACTCTAATCCACTTTTTTCAAAACTACTCCTCTAGCATAATGATCATAATATTGAAAATGGCCTCCAATAAACTAAGGTTTATTTTTACACTTAGTTTCCAGGAACACTTTCTATCCTTTTCTCCACATTTCTTGCAAAAATTGTTACAATGCAGAGGGAGAATCACATTCAAATGATTTCGTTTGGTTCTTTCTAAGGGACAAGTGCACTTTATGTTGCTTGCTGGAATAGATACTGCAATAATTTAAATAAGTTCAGATGCTGCTAATAATAGTGCTAATGCTTGCTCAAAGGAATACTTTATTCTCCCTAATGATCTGTGTGGGCTGTCTGAAAATCACTTGGCTGCCTATAATTTTCTTGGCCCATTTCTATGACTTTTTTCTCACCATGAAAAAGGAGGGGTATTTTATGTATCCTTGCACATAGGATAATAAGCGAACTGATTCTGCAGTATAGGCATGTTGTCTCCAGTTCCTGAATATGGGCAGCTATTCTGAATACTTCCAACTTGGGATAGAGGATTTAAGACACTTTTAAGGAACTGACTTCAGATAGTTGCACTGCATCTTAAAAAACCCATGTTTTCTAATGTAGATTTGTTGTGGTGTCCTAAAAGCAGAGGAGCACAAAATCACTATTCATGAATTACTAGTTTGGATTGACTGCGTGAGTAACTAAACTATAATGAACTATAAAAAGGGCTTTATTTAATCTTAACTACTTTGAATTTTTTTTCATATCTTTATTTCTATTTCTCAAAAAGCAATACAGTTTTTTTTTAATTTGACTATTGATATGCTAATGGAAAAGGTAATGCTTTGTTGAAGAGAAGTTCAGAGAATTCTTTTCCACATGTAAGAACATATTTGATTTTGATAGATATTTACTATAGGAAAAGGTTTCATAGCAGACATCAGCTCTTACCTATGCAATTTCTGGTGATATCTTTATTCTGTATGATAATCTTTTCTGGAAGATTTTCGTCTCCTTATTAGTGAAAAAGCTTACTTTTTTCTGAACTGAAACAATTTTAAAAAATAATTCATGAGAGCTGTGATGTGTCACGGATAGTCATGTCAGTCTGGAGCTGAAGAGCTGTCAAAATCATAAGAAAAAAATCGTGATAACTTCTCTCTAGAAGTCCTTTTCCAAAGACAACTGCTGTTAAGAGGATTTTTTCAAGGAACTCTGCCACATTCTTAGGTAATTCACACTTAGAGAAAGTAAGTGGGAAATCAAAATCTCCTAGAAACCAGCTTGGAAATGCTGCCGTATGTCATAGTTTTCTTGAGATTTTCCAAGTTTAAAAAAGGAGAAGAAAAAAAGAAAAAGTAATCCAGCCTCCACCTGCATCTTTCAGCTGCCACATCCTACAAGCAGACAGTCTGGGATCTGCTAAATCAAATCTCCATACACCACACTTCCCAACTTGTGAATTGATAGGTGATACAGCTTCCTGGAGCAGTATTCAAGTTCACCACGGGAACAGCTAAATCAGCGATAGCAGCAATGAGGAGGCACTGAATATTTTCCTTTAACTTACAGCCAGCTGACTTTCACATCCTTATTCAGCGAACTGATAAGGCGAAATTAAAATGGGTTATGAGCTGAGGTGCTTGGGAAACCAAAGAGGACAGACATTGTTTGAGGTCATAGGCTGCCTTGAATTTCTTGAGGAAAGCTGTTTTAATGTGTCTGCTATCTCTTGACTTGTTGATAAACGAAACAATAAATTGAGCATTTTAGAAGGTAGTATTTTACAATTGCTAAAACAGTTTTTATCCTTTCAGTTTGAAATTGCACTGTGCACAGGTTTCCACATGAAGTTGTGCTGTCAGTGGCATCAGAACTTCTTTGTTGTCTTCTGAAAGCTGAAGACGGTACTGCTGATGGAAGAGGCACGTTTCGTGCTGAATGGAAAGCAGAACAATGAAGGAATGAGGGAAACATTCAGTCAGTAACAATTCCAAGAATTGTTTTATTTCCATTTTTATTGTCTGATTTAGTTTCTGGACTAAGCAGGGAGGAAGTTGCTAGGAACTTAAAGTAGCATTTGATTTGATTTTCAAAAAAAAAAAGTATTTTTTTTGTGTTCCATTTTCTCTTTTAGCAACAATATACAGACACACTGCCCAGAGTTTAACAAATATTTTTCTTGGAAGATGTACAGTTTCAAGAAATGATAGAAGCAGATTTTCTCCCACACACTGATTAGTTTTTGTATAGAGTCTCGCCACACATTTTGAAAGTCCAAACTTCAGTGAACACTGTGGGGATTTGCTAGTACCAAACTGCTTTTATTCTTGGAAAGTAACTAATGCTGAAGTAGAAAAATCAACTTGTTTAGAGTACTCTGGAACAATACAATAGATAACTGCCTTAATTCGTTAAGCTGTTTCTCTGTGCCTGTTCTTGTCTGCATAAACATAGTTAGCTTTAACTATTATGTATCTGAAGAAAACAATAGCAGGTGTAAACCACTTTCTAATTTTCGGAGTTGTTTCAATGAACTTGATTGACTCTCTATTTGGGAAAACCTTAGCAAGTCTAACCTCTTTTCTTTAGGCATGAGAATATTCATTCTCCCAGAGCTGTGCAAGACAGGTTGCTGGTTCCCTGTGGAAAAACATAGGAATTTTGACTGCTTTTATGTAACTAATTCTAAATACGTTTTTATCTGCTAGCTCTAACGTATGGATTTGCCATAGTAGGGAGAGTTAAGTTTCCCTTACAGCAGACAAATAGAAAATTAGTTTGCCAATTGAGAGTAATCCTCAACTCAGATTGGTCTTGAAGTTAGAGCCATTGATTGACATGGGCCATGCTGCTCACAGTTTCTCTCACAGTGATCAAGAATATCCTCTGACGTGTTCACTTTCATCAGACCCGAGTTTGCGTTCATTCCTTCCTCTCTTTTCTTTTACATCCAATTCTTCCCTGAGTTTTGTTGTCCAAAGTTAAAGGATTAAAGCTGTCTGATTCCATTTTGGTTGTCTTTTTTTCCTTAATTCCTGTGGTAAAGTACCTCATCATCCAACATCCCACCCTTCCCACTTCCCAGCTGCTTCCATCAGTAAGTTAAGTCTTCCTGAATATTACATCAATTTTACAGAGCTATGAAAAACAAAGTATGTCTCAATCAACACATCTGTTGCCTCTTCAAGGGCCGTTTGTCAATTCATTTTCTATGTGAATATATTTTTTATTAGTGATATAATCTGCCGTAGGTCAAGAAAAATGTCTCGGGTCCTATTAGGTTACATCAGGCAGCTGATACTTAAAAAACTTTCCTGAAATTCTGACTCAGTTGGAAATTAAGCATCCATTTAAGAATTTTTTCATAAGCTAGAAGGACTTTTCATTTTATATGAAAGCTTAGACCACATGCTCACTGAATCACAAAACATATAATACATCTGTATTTCTAAAGGCTGGAGAACAGGGGCTAAATAAGTATGTGAACACTGGAAGCAGGAAGATTGGAATATCAAGAAGATAGCAAGAGTTAGGAACAAATAAATTTTTGTAACCCCTTTCAAACCTAGTTTTGTCTTCTACTACTGTGTGTCTGTCATGTGGCAAGACTCAGTTTGACCACCCCTGTGCTAATTTGAAATAATGTATCCAGTGCACAGAGAAAAGTAAGACTTTCCATGATAGAACTGGGAGTGGGTATCTCCACTAAAGCTCTTGAGGGCTAGCTATACTCCTTTGTTTAACAAGAGCCAAGATTCTCATGTTAACTGTGTTTCAGCTAGCACGCTTTGTAAAACATCAAATACTGCAAAACTTTGCTGGGAGTCATAGGAATCAGGAGAGTAATTTCTTTCCTATTCTGTTTCTTGAGGATCCGCAAGAGGAAAAATTAGCAGTGAATCTATGAGTGGTGGCCTAATATTAGAAGTTAGAACTGTTTAATTGTTAGCATGCACATGGTAGGCCCCAGATTCCTTCTGTGTAAGTAGGATAAGTTAAAGCTGTTCTTACCTTATTACTGTGTTGTGTTTTTTTTTTTTATCATTAGATATTGTTTGGACAGTAAAATAATCTGTATATTGAAATCCAAAAATAAATAAGAAGCCTTAGAATTTCTCTTATTTAATCTTGTTATTGAGAAATACTTGTTCTGCCAATGGTAGATTATAAGGGCAGTCATGCAGTCTGCGTGTTCTGTCTTGTCCCTCTACTACCACTTCCATAAAAACCCATATAATGTGTTCAGGCTCTACTGACAATGTGCAAACTCACCATCTGTAGTTACTTCATGGTATTGTGCCCATAAGCCTGGGAAGGAAAAAAAGCATACTGCTTAGCGTGTTTCCATTTTTACAGTGCAATAGATGCTTAGACTTAACATCTAGTAGGGCAGGTAAGCAGTGCTTCAAATATTGGAAGAGTTCCATTGAAATCCATGACACATCAAATATGCTCTTTCATATAGCCATATTCAGTAATACGCAACTAAATTGAGGTTTTAAAGTGATATGCTGATAATCATACGAGTACTTCAGATTTACATAATGTATCTATTATTGTTCACTGAATGGAAATTAGTAATAATATATTTAATGTTGAAAGACATGGATGGGAGAGTTACTTTAATAGCACTGCTTGTGAGTCAGAGACTTTCCTAATTAAGCTTTTGTTGTATGGTGGAGGGGAGGCGAGGGGAGTTATCAGAATAAGACAAATTCTTCCCACGTTTGGGAAAAAAAAAAAAGATGATGATGAAGAGAAGGAATGAGTTATTTTGCTGGTTTTTGTCTATTACAAGTGATTGAAAGAATTGCCTGCTTAGGAAACGGACCTGATGAGATTGGTTGTAAAGGATGTCCAGAGTGTCAGAATACGGCCCTTAGTAAAAGATGCAAACCAGAAAGAGCAGCATGTTGGAACACTGGTAGGAGTGTGTTATGGATTATATATTTGTCTAAACCGGGAAAAGTTGACAGATGCTTACTGGTGGAAGCTGTCTTGGAGAACAGTCCTTTCGAGAGTGTTGAGTGACACTAGTATCTTTCAATTGTTTTATTCAGTTCAACAGTAAAGTTGTTATGGGTGGAAAGTGCAAAGGTTGATTACCTATGGACTCCTGAACCCACCCCGCAAGAAAGAAAGAAAAAAATAATTTGTGCAGTTGAAATAAGGACTCTTTTACCTGTTGAGTGCTCTGCAGGCTTCACTTGTACATACTTGCTGCAATGTTCTTCTCTGCGATACCTTGCTGTGTCTTGTGATCATGCCTAGCCTGTGGTCTTCTGTGTAAGGGGTACACAGTATAATGGATACTTCAGAGATGCTTCAGTAGTTTGTGCTGAAACAAACTTCCTTTTTCAGTTGGCCATTCATTCATTCAGAATAACTTACTCCTGAATGACTTAGGTTGGATATTAGCTAAAGAGAAGCCTGTCTGCCAAAGTAGTGAGACAAAGATACTTGCTTGTGTTGGGGAATTTCCCTCACTGGGGATTTTCAAGATCTGTCAGAAAAATGCTAGCTGAAGGAGGCCTGAAGCACACAAGACTTCTCCACTTCAGGAGGTTGGGCTAAGGCATCTCCTAGGCACCTGCCACACACGTTCTAGTTATTCTGTGGTGAAGGAACAAAGCTGAGGTTGAAAAAACATTTGAGAAACAGTGATCTTCTGAAAGTCCTAAAATTCCAGTCATATAAGCTTCTGTTTCAAAAGCTCTATGCAACTTTTGCAACTGTTAGAAAAAGATTCCTGAACTGTTCTGATCTATCACAAACACATGCTTAAAATACTGTTATTCAGCATCTGTCTGGTTTAGTAGTTACTTCTTGGAAAAGGGCCTTGTCCCAAAATTCTCACAATGCTTGTTTTCCTTCTTAGCATCACAACACTATTTCCTTTCCAGGAGCTGACAAAGGCCAGCAGCTCAGCTCATCCTGCCCAGGGCTCTGTTAAAATAAGTGTTCGTGGGTACACTACTTTGAAAGATTGTCTTCAGCAGCAGCCTTGACCGTGATGTTTTGTCACATTTTCTTTCTTTCCTTGAAGCCAGCCAAAGAGTATCTACCATCACAAGCAGCTGGACATGCTCTGAGGAGCATGCTGCAAACATTGCAGGTCAAGTTTGCAGACTTGCAGCAAAAAAGATAGACAAATCTGGAATCTGGTCCCAAGGTTGGCTTTTGACCTGATCATAGTTGTAATAATCTTATAATAAAAATATAATGTATTGCACATAAAGTGTATTCATTCAAAAGACCTACTTGTTTCAGCATTAATAACTGGTTGATTTAATAAGACATATTGTGTCTTGTTTGCATATTAGGATTTAACACTATCAATACTAACAGCAGGCTGCTAATGCTACTCATTGTTCATGTCTGCATTGACATGATTTGAATTTCACCGTCACAAACTAGATTAATGTTCTTCCCTGTAAGTTTATCAAGTCAAGTTATGCCACAAAAACTGTTTTATATTTTACATATTATTGTCTTACATTACATGTTTACTAACGTGAGCAGACCAATTTACATTTGGTGGAGTAAGGTTTCTCTCCTGAATAACAGCTTCAGTATTTACCATGTGTAGAATACATTTCCACCCTTCTGATTTCAATTGCAGATTTACTGACATAAAGGCATTGTGTTCAGAGAGAGACTGTTTGGTGCTCCTGAAAGATAACTGTGCAAGACTGAAATAGCCTTAGCTAGCATTGACTTCTTTTGTCCCATTGTCTGTGAGTTCGTCTCCTTTAAAACTTAAACACTCTAAATCCTGTTCTGTGGAAAAGGTCTTGGAAGATAAATTTTTATCTTAAAAACCTTGAGATGTGAAATGAACTTTTCAGAAAACCTCAAGTAGCAATAACTTCCCTAAGGTATTTCCAGCAATACAACTTCTTTTTTTCCCAAACAGAGTAAATTGAAAATCTATTGCAAATTATTTTCTTCATGAATACAATATTTCTTAAAATTGTGGATGTTAAATACCACCAATGAGGAAGCAGGAGGAATCTATCTGATTTGCTTACTTTGTGGATTTGACAACTATTTATATATAAGGATTTCTACTTTCGCCTCTCAGACGAAGGCAGGAACCCATCATCTGTGTGATTGCCAAAGAACTTTCCCTCCTCTGAATTAGGAGGGATCTAAAACCCAGATGCAGCACTCAATATCTATATCCACTGGTTGTCCTGTCAGCAGTTCTTATAAAACAGAAGTATTTTCATTAAATCTTAGGTTTCTTAAAATACGCTGTGTTTTAAGACCATGTGTGGCTCTATGTTGTTAATACCTTAAGCTTGTACAAATGGTCACCAGCAGGGGAGAAGGAGTAGTGGAGAGGGACTTTCTTAAGGAAAGTCTCAGTGTCATTTAAAGGAGGATTTTGCTCAAGCAATCATGGGAACTAATTCCCCGTCACCCCCAGCATCTCCTTCAGCAGAGCTGACAGGCCACAGCTGTGGTGGCAGTGTCCCTTCATGCTCCATGTGCTGATTTTTGAGCACTGTCTCCACGTTGCTGCCAGCCAACAATGCTGGGAAATTTCTGAAAATTGAATTAAAACCTCTGTATGTTGAAATTGCTATAGCACCTTTGGTGCCTATGAGATTTTTTAGTAGTTCTCCACTTGTCTTTCTTTACTAATTGAATCAAATGTGAAAGTATTTCCATTTGAAAGGATGTGGGGAGTTACTGTTGTCCTTTCAGCTTTAAGTACATAATGAATATATTCGGGATAAGAATAAAATATGTAGAGAAGGTTTGAACCATGAGTAAATAATCATAGAATCATAGAATGGTTCAGGTTGGAAGGGACCTTAGAGACCATCTTGTTCCAACCACCCTGCCATGAGCAAGGACACCTCCCACTAGATATCATTCAGTATGAGGCAACTGAGGATACTTTTAAGACATTTCTAGAAAAGGAACGTAAAACAGGCCCTGAAAAAGAATGTGCCTCTCACACCTCAATCACTTTGTATTGCTTTGTGTGTCAGAGGAAGTCTTTAAATACCTGTAGGCAGAATCTCTCTTTTAGAAAGAATTGAAGTGTTCAAGGGTGTTCATGTTTTTGAATGCAAATAAATTTGAGTCTGAGCCTGTGCTAGAAAGCTACCCACCGTATCTGGGCTTGGAATATTTTTCAAATGTAATTTATTCTTCAATGTATTGAGTAACTAGCTGATGTTAATAGACATGACTTGCAAGACACCCATCTCTTCTAAAACTCAGCCATTCTGTGAGCATTTTTTCATTATGTTAGTAACAGCTATCGTCTTTGTCTTTAACAACATCATAGAGTTACCTAAGGATCTGATTCTTCCATTAAACAAGAAATTTCCCAACAGCTTTCATAAAGAAAACAGGTTCAAGATGTAGTAAGCAAAACTTTTGTGTTTATTCTTTGCTAAAGAAATAGACTAAAAATGTATTCTAACAGAAAAAGGCTTAAAAAAATTGCATGGTCTTTGTATACCTGTCATAAGCTGTTCAATCTGTGCTCACCAATAATAACTTTATGAAATCACATTGCTGCATTTACCTTGCTATTTTTATCTCAAATTACTAGATCAGTTGTTGTATGTGTTACTACTGAGAAAGGCATTTAAAAGAAAGTAGAGGGAAACGTAAATGTATAGAGGTGTTTTTTTTGTTTGTTTTGTTTTTTTTTTTTACCTTAAAGGCAAAACCCTGTACCAGTTTGCCTAGATAAATCTTGATGACTTTATATATATTTCTATAATAGAGGTCCAAAATAGCGTTCAACAATAATCCTTTGAGACCCAAGTTTGATGCAGAATGAGCTGGTTACGCTCAGTCATTAAACCAGCGGGGTCCTGCATAGTATTCCTGCCCCTTCTCACTTACCAACATGACTGTAGGCAGATTGCCTCATGCCTCAATGTCTTTCATCTGTGAAATGTCAGTAGTAATATAGTCTTACTTGAACAGGATGTTTATAAAGTTCAGTTTAGACATTATGTAGTGTTGAAGCAAAAGCTCCTTTTCATTTTATATACATGCTGATTGAACTGGACAGCATTTAAGTATGATGATATAAAAGCTCTCAACTTTAATCTTCAGCAATAAATGTATGCAGGATGATTGTTCCTTCGCATTCATTGTTCAGTTACGCTCTTCTCTAATTGGTAAGGATTGGCATTAAACCAACTGTATTTTCTGGACTACTGGTTGTAGTTACAGATGACAGGAACAGAAGGACACACAAGAGATGCACAAGGTGAACACGCTTTATGCCAGAAGTACTGTGGAAATGGCAGTGCTCTGCTGTGGAGGGTTAGCCAATTCCTGCTGCAGTTACCATTATCCATGGCCTATAGCTTGGCTTTGGCTATTTAAATGGAAATTCTGATTTGTTTTTCCTCTCCAAGCACTGACACTCTTCAGTGTAAATCCACCTCCATGTGAACGGAGGTGATCCCTTTTGCAAGTCCAGTAAGAATCAAATCTGTAAAACTTCTCTATGTCATCTTTCTCTCATTTGCTGCAATAGTTTTCCATGTTTTTGTTTGTTTTCAGAGTTCTGTAACTACTTGAAACTTACAGTGTATGGAACTGAAATAGCACACTTTGCTGTGAGGAGTAATTGTCTGTTGAAGTTGATGCTCCACACAAAACCTTTCTAATTGATGCTCAAACAACATTATAAAGGGAGACCTGACATATATTGGTCTTTGTTATTTAGTGTTCAGGGTCTTTATCCTCCAATCCTGCCTTCTCTGACAGTTGTGGAGTACTCTGTGTTATTTTCTTTTAATTTAAGAATTAGAAAATGTACTGAACAGATACTATGCGATTAACAGTATTATGTGAAGTTCCAAACAGTTCGTTTAAACATCCATTTTGCAATTCCTGTAAATATTTATGGGTTTAATGGAATTTTGAATTCCAAATACTTCTGTTGACATTTATAATAGTTATTTAAGTGCTTGGAGTTAAGCCTGCAAGTCTTTTCAGGATTGCAAACTTTGAAATTATAGACAATATGTACATATGCTATGTACATATGAGTACATAAAAGCAATTATGTTCTGTTGTTTTCCAGATAACTGAGAGTTGCACCTGGCTGCAATGAAAAGAAGCAAAGGCATTATTGGGTACAATTTAGGGCAAAATTAGTCCTAAATTTGGCGGTTCTTAAGTACCATCCTATCAAGCCTAAACTCAGCATGCTGTACTGACAGTGTTGTCCATGAACACTCTGAAATGATAATCAGCTTTTTCTAACTCCTTTTGAAAATGAAATTTAACTAGGATAAACTGAACAATACAAAGAGTTGAAGTGCTCCAAATCAAACTAGGGAACAGAATGTGTTCTACATAAAGAAACAGCTTTTACTGAGGAAATGATAACCCTCTGTGACTGTTTAGTAGAACTGCTGTGAGAAGGAATTTTTGTTTATGTTGGAAGCGCTTATAGACTGACTATGACAAATTCACTTAATTTTAGTTTGAATTCCTCTGCTAAGAGTATAAATGACATGGTTGGACTCTATGCTGTATCTTAATAGTATTTTCTGAAATTATTTATACCAGTGTAAGACTTTTTCCTTTAAAAATTTTAAAAAGTCACTTTTGTTTGTGATGCCAGAGTTTTCCAAAATAAGTTTTGAAAATGCTAGTTGGCTCTCTCACCAAAATGCTTCCATTTTTTCCCAACTGCTCCCTGTTTTCTGAGACCGTTACTTTCCTGCTCATGAAAAATGAGAAAGCTTTGGGGCTCGCTTTCTGTGTGGTTGTCTTGAGACAACTGAACGGAAGTCTCAAGCATGACTGATAAATTAAATGGATTTAATTTAAACATCAGAATGTTCGTAGTGCTCATAGTGAAGAACTACTTACAGCCTCAGCTGTGATCTATGGGTGCTTCATCCTGACGTGAGTCACCTGGGAAGTGTAACTGCCTTGGTTTGGGTCTGTGCTCCTGAACATCACTGTGACTTGTGCAAGACAGCTTGAGGACTGTAGAAAAGCATTGCCTATGTGTTCTCAGTAGCAGCAACCAAGCCAGTGGAACATAATGTAAACTGAGTGTGAAGCTGCTGAACTGAGTGTAAAGCTCGTGGGTGGATTCGTTGTTCTTGTGCCTTGATCTGTTTGATGAAAGGCTGATGGCCAGTGTGGTGGAGACCTGCTGTTGAAGCTGGTAATTTCAGGACTGGTATATTGCTTGTGTCTGTTTTCAAGTCAGTGCATTTCTGGAAAAAAAAAAAAAATGTTATTCTGTTATTTTAACTACAAAAATTGCAAGTGAAAAAAATGAAGTTGCATTGAAGTGTTAAGTATAGAACTGAAAGTAACAAAACTATTTTTAAAAATTTGTTGGCAAACCAACAAAAACAACCCTGGTGTCATGGTATTCTGTCGATCTAGTCAAAAGGATTTTCATCTATTCTGTAAAATTACATGTACTTTATCTGTTAAGAATTACACTTGAGACAAAAAAGGCAAAAAGGAGAAAAGTGGCATAGTAGACGGATTATCATATCAACTGTGAACTGTACACTCTCAGAACATCTTGTTCCTTTCATAAAAGCAGATAACTTTCTGTGAAACCTTTCCAGGAGAGTGGTATTTTAGCTTTCTCACATCCAGGCTGCATACGTCAGCAAATTCTAAAATCTGGATGATAACCAAAGAACTGTTCTGTATTACATACAGAATTATGTCTTATAATTAAATAAACATAAAATAATAATAAAAGGTTCCCAGCAGCTTTGTAAAGCAAATAATTCATTTTGAAGCTGGAAATAGGAATGTTTGATTGGATTTCCATCTACCTGGTATGCTTACTCTGAAAGGTGTTTTTTCCCCAAAGAGGCTGTAGAGGCTGTGGTATTTATTAGAAGTTGGAATTTTACTTAATGCAAAAAAAATAAGCATAATTGGTAATTATTTGTTGCTTGACATCTCTTTCTTGAAGGATAGTTAGAGCCATTGTTTTGCTTGCTCTTTGACCTAAATAAAAGCATTCCTTTTGTGTGTAAGCCAATGTTCGTTTACTGAGAAGTCAGGATAGGAAAGCAATGCAATTCTGGCCATTCCCCAGATGGGTCTGGTAGAGTGAGACCTCACTTTGAATAGAGAGGTTCTGTAGGATGTTACAGTGTAAGGAGCATGGTCTTTTTAGGGTGTAAATGAACTTTTTTCAGCTTCCCTGCACTTGTGTCTGCATTTGTTGAGGGAGAGAAAAGCTGGGGTTTTTTTGATGGTGGATTATTTTATATTTTTTATTTGTTGTCCATGAAGATAAAATGATTTGGAAGTCTGAGCTGTTTGGAGGATCTAACTTTATAATTGCTGTTTAAGAGCTCGTTGATGTACTTGCAGTGATAAAGTGCAGAAGACTTACTTCCCAGCTTAGCGTGAATTTACAGGTGAAGGTTTAGAACCAGGAGAATTTCCTATGCTTTACAATGAAAACCCTTACCCTTTAGTAAATGATGCTAAAAAAAAAAAAAAGAAAGAAAAAGAAAAAAGGTTACCCAAGGCTTAGAGAAGTTATCTTGCACTGCTAGCTAGAGAGCATTATTTTTATTTTTAGAGGATATCGCCTTATTTTATTGCATTTGAATTTTTCCTCATTTCTGTGTGATACAAGCCAGTACTTACTCTTTCTTTCTTCTGTTTCAGCACCCAAAGACAATGAAGAACGTGTGTTTAGGGAACGGATGCGCCCCAGAAAGCGGCAGGGTGCTGTACGACGCAGAGTACATCAGGTTAATGGACACAAGTTTATGGCCACCTATCTTAGACAACCAACGTATTGTTCACACTGCAGAGATTTTATATGGTATGAAGCAACTTCAACTTGATTTTCTTTGCAACTTTGAAGAATTAACATGCCATCCTATTTTGCTGAAGCATAAATGAAGTAGAGTAGTAGTTCTATTTCACTTCTTAATATTAAACTAACAATAATAGAAAACTGTCAAATGTTTAAATTTCTTGATTTTTGGCCATGAGTTCTAGGTAGACAGACTCTCTAGTGTTCACTGGAAGCCTAAGTGTGGATTTGGACCTAATACTGGACCTTTATATTTTGCCAAGATGACTGAACTCCTATTTACCACCATTTTTCTCCTAGGAAATGCCAAGCTCCTATTCCTCTTACTGAAGATAAAGGAAGATGCGAGTGTTAGACTTCTTAATTTCCCATTTCTGGGGCATTTAATGTACAGTCTTTGTTGTTGCAGTGTATGTCAAGAACTACCATTCAGAAATTACTTAATGCTTAGTATTCACAATTTTCAGATAGATAAAAAGGATGGAGGCATTCAGTTTCCAGTTATTTCTAAACAACTCTGTTGATGTTTTTCACAGTTACTGAGAGATACTGATTTGCACATTAATACGTGTAAGATCTGTTGTGATCCATGATTAGTATATGAGTGTGTAATGAGTCAGTCTTCCTCAGTGGGAAACAGCGTAATGACGTTGTACATTAACTCAACTATATTCCTCCAAGAAAGATCTGCAGTTTAGGCCTTAGGTTAGCTAAAATTATTTCAAGCAATAATATTGGCAAATGCAATCTTTTTCAATTTATAAACCTATTTAATGACCATTTTACCTGCTTGTTCCTTCCCCCTCTGCATCCTCTGACTTTGCCTGTTTTATAATAGTAAATGTGTCTTTATTCCTGAATCCTGTCATGGCCTATCTTCCAACCTGTTTCTTCTTAGCAACTGAAATGGGGTGCCTAGTTGAAATTATCTCAGTCCAGGAATGCAATTAACAAATTACTGGTTATAAGAAGCTATTCTTTTAAACTTGTATGTGTCTAGTAAAATAAGGGGATTTTTTTCATTTTTAGAAATACATATTTTACTTTCTCTAAAATATTGTTTTATTTTCAGGGGTGTAATAGGAAAACAGGGATACCAATGTCAAGGTAAGAGAAAGTGTATGGGGAAACAGTTTGAATGTATATTTTATAACGTATAAATAAAACTTTCATCAAGCAATGTGCAATGACAAGAAATTAGCACAAGCTGCTCAGAAAATGTTGGTCTCGCCAAAGATTGTCTTCACAGTAAGTCACAGTAAGATTTTCAAAATTGTTTGTCTTAGGCAACATATGTGAAGTAGCAGCACAGTTAACATCTCTGAGCAGCAGATCCTAGCTCTCTGTCTCTGCACGTTCAACCAGGGTGGCAGGTGGGGATGTTGGCTTCTTTGTTTTTCATCTCATGCATTTTAAAATTGTCTTTATTCCACTTAAGTCTTTATTCTGCTTAAGATTCATTGTTTAAAAATACCAGGTAATTGCATAGAGTGTAATTAAATAGGTGAGATAATTATAGAGGTCATCATTAGAGAAGGTTATAGCAAAGACTGCACAAATGCTTCATTTTGAACTCAATTTTTCATCTCAATTTCTTGTACTCTTTTTCTATGTAGTCACCTCTTGGGATTGTGTTTTTCAACGAATTTTCATGTGACAAGTAGAAATATGATCAAGTTAGTGATAATTTTTAGTTACAAAAAGCTTGATCAAATTTTATTGTAAATAATAAATGCAAATAAGGGTTTTACAGGATATAATAATACTGAATTAATATACAGCGGAGATTCCTTGAGTTCTGATTTTTCTCTCAACAATGACCAATGCTAGAGGAAAGTCAAGTTCATTTTTCACCTCAGTGTGTTTCTTTTCTTTAATTAATGTCCTTGAATCTGTACAGTATTGTAGTCCTAGTGATTTTTAATCTTTCATAACTGCAAATGTTATTAGTTACTTAGGTAATCAGTATGAATATTGATAAAGCATTTTTGCTCCTTGAAGCAATTTTGTTTTTATCAATATATATTAATGTATTACAGAAGGAGAGTTCAACTTTGTTTTTTGGTTCTTTGAATTTTACAATGAATTACCTTTGTATCTTTTTTCCACTGGAATCTCTTCAGACAAAAATTGTTTTACTTTTGTGTCTCTTTTAAGGTGAAAATCTAAGGTGTCTCTTATAACGTGGAAATCATGGACTTAAACCAAATGTTATGTAAAAATCAGGAAAAAATGTAGTCTTTTAAAAGCTAATTTGTAGTTTTATATGCTGAGATTTTGACAGATATGCTTTTGTTTTCTTAAAATTCATTGATGTTGAATGTCCATTATCTACTGACTTTGTAAGCTGGACTTATTTAATAGGACTCACCAAGTCACAGTCGCTTGCGGCCTGTATTTAAGGTCTCAACATTTCTAGTCTTTAAATCAATCTTTGCAAAATCTTTTTAAATCTGTTTTGTTTTGTTTACAGTTTGCACTTGTGTAGTCCACAAGCGATGCCATGAACTTATAATAACGAAATGTGCTGGCTTAAAAAAACAGGAAACCCATGATGAGGTAAATGTTTATAAAAAAAATTTCTAGATAAAGCTCTGTCTCTCATCTGTTCAGATTAGAGTCGTGTTCTAAATTCAATCAATAAATATTATAGAGTTCTTTATGCCCTTCTTGTCCTGTTGTGATGTGTTGTAGCATTTACTTTGGAATGACAATATCACAGTAGCTTAATTTACATGGAAATTATTATAAAACAATTTATTTTTAAAGAGCAAACTTTTTACAGAGTTATGGTATGGCTTGGGTCGGAAGGGACTCTAAAGTCCACCCAGATCCAACCCCCTGCCGTGGGCAGGGCTGCCACCCACCAGCTCAGGCTGCCCAGGGCCCCATCCAACCTGGCCTTGAACACCTCCAGGGACTGGGCATCCACAGCTTCTCTGGGTAGCTGTGCTAGTGCCTCACCACCCTCTGAGTAAAGAATTTCTTCCTACCATCTAATCTAAATCCCCCTCTTTTAGTTTAAAGCCATTCCCCCTTGTCCTATCACTATCTGCCTGTGTGAACTTGAGCTCCCTTCATCTACTGGAAGGCCGCAGTGAGGTCTCCTCAGAGCCTTCTTCTCCAAGCTGAACATTAGGTGGACAAGATACTGCATCGCTAATAGGCTTTCCAGCATAAACACTCCCTACCTTCAGCAAGCTTTTCCTTTTTTATGTAAAGAAGATTAACAAAATATGCGTTTTATGTTTTCGTTGATTTAAATAATGAAATGAGCTGCCTTTGGAACTGTCCTGTCGCAAAAGTAAATGTACCTGCCAACAGCAGGTTCAGCTCTGGCTCAGAATAGGGAATAAAATGATACTTTCATTTGGGTGAAATGTCTGTCTCAGCTAAGATGGCCCTTTTAGGCTTGCTTAGTAAACTAACACTAATTTCTGTGGGCAGGCATATACCGGGGAGCGCTCTGGCTGCTGTTATGTTCAGCTTCCTTGGACTCCTCAGCTTTGGTGCATCCTTTCCTGGCTGAGACAGTATAGGACAGTTGGGGAGGGGGCTGGCTTTATGTTTTATTGTTTGTCTGTTGGTGGTGGCGTTTTTTTGTTTTTTTTTTTTTAACAATAATAGCCCTCAACTGCAGCCAATGAATGCTTTGTCTTGCACAGAAGTGTTTAAAAAAAAAAAAAATACTGCTGTCTTGTTTTGTGCAACGAGGGCCTACTGTCTTTCACCACAGGCTCAGGTGAGGCTGGCTCTGGAGAATCCCAGTTCGTTAGTCATGCAGGAAAAAGTACATTTCTGTTTCTATTTGATAAAAGCCTATACTTAAATGTCAGAAAAGGCACATTTTTAAATTTGAGTTTGTGTGTAGCTATGGTTTTAAGCCAGTCTTGCAACTTTGATTTGAATTCAACTCTTAAGGTGGAATTAACTCTTCTCATTCTTCCTGGGCACTTCACTGCCATTTTTCATACTAGCAGTGTGCTTTAACTTTTGGTTCACAATCAGTATTTTGTCTTTGAAACCTGATCTCTTGTATAGGACTGTGATAAAGGATTGTCTATCCAGTGCTGTTTTTGCGTAGTGCCCACAGGAAGATACAAAATCTTATGTGGATTTATATTCGCAGGCTCCAGACTGGTGGAGACTTGTATGCTTTGCTGATATAATGCTCTCATTGTTTAGAATGGGTACTAGATCACTGGAGAGAAGCCAGCAATAATAGGAAAGGGAAGGAAAAATACTGAAATAAATCTTCTTCTATACAGTGGCCACTATAGAAACTTATCAGTGACATCCTTTAATTAGTAAGTAATTATACTTTGGGATCCCTAAACACATTTTATTGTTGTCATTTTCATAATCTAAAGAACAATGGGATATGAGAAGGTAAATGGGTTGTGATATATTTCTCTTAGTCTGGTATTAGTTCTGCCTCCTTTTGCTAAAACAATTGGGAGTGACTTCCTTGCCTTCCACAATAAGAGATCTTTCCTGATAGCTATGTATTTGTTGTTTCCAGAAAGTACTAGGAAGTAGACTTGAGTCTTTTTCTCTTGGACAACAGCAGCTCTTCCCCTTCTTCTCCACCAAATAAAGTAGCGAGAAGAAATCTGGAGCATACCTAATGCAAAGATCATCATTGGAGTACATGTCTATTTCATTTGTTTCAATTCTGTGTTGTTTCAAAATATAAAAGGCCTCATTGTACACTGAATATAAAAAGATTAATTAGAATTAAATGTGTTGTGCTCTTCTTTTTCAGCAAGTGGGATCTCAGCGTTTCAGTGTCAACATGCCTCACAAGTTTAGCATTCACAATTACAAAGTGCCCACCTTCTGTGACCACTGTGGTTCGTTGCTCTGGGGTCTTTTGAGACAAGGTTTACAATGCAAAGGTAAAGATCATCACTTTAGAGCTTTTCTTTTTCTTTGTGAGTGCAGTAGATTTGGAAAGACCTTCTCTGATGTAATTAAAAAAAAAAAAAAAATGCTACTGCTTCCAAGCTACTCTTGTCTCTTCCTGCATGTACAGGGATTAATAGAAACTGAATAGCAGAATGCTATTGCGTTCAATAGCAGAATGATTGTCATCATCTTTAGAAAGCTGTCCTTTTCCCTGTCTGCAACACCAGCCAGTAGCAGATGCAGGAGACAAAGGTGAAGAAACGTATTTTGCACTGGCTGCCATGCAGGTTTATTGCCACAAAGGGGATTAGAAACTAACAGAATATTAGGATCATTAGAATTTGCATCCCTTCATCTTATGCACCTTCCATGTTATCTGTTTTGTGAGGATGGCTGTTAAACTTTATAAACATTAGTATTCTAGCAACTGTTTTCTTGAATGTCAACTTCAAAAGTAATGGTTATGTGCTGAAGGCTACTCAGAACCAGTCATGTGTCCATGTCCAGAAGATGAGATAAATTTGATATCTAACTGAATTATGTTTTGTGATGGTTTGCTTAGACCCTATATTCAGAAAGCAAAAGATTGTTCTTCAGCTTAAAAACTGCTTAAGCTGGACTGTATATGAAGCTACTGCTGGAAGGAATGTTCGTGTCATTTCAGCTGACAGAAATGATTGGTTCCATATCTCCTTGTTTCAGGCATTTAGGAGGCATTACTTTCAGAGCAGCCCCCTATGCATGTATGACTGTGTAATCGCTGAATACTACATTTTGCAGTTATTTAGGACATAATTACAGGTGAAGCAAAAGAAAGAAGACATTTCTTTCATGGCTAAGTGATAACACAGTAAGAGCACTGCAAAGTTTTAGCCTTCCCTTGTGATTCTAGTTAGTGCTTAGTGATAAAATGATTCAAAATGCTGCTGCTTTGTTACTGTTAAAGATTCTGTTCAAATTACTATCTGAATTACAGTGGAGATATGTTCAGAAAAGATTTTTCAGTTAAATCTGATTCTTTTGTTCCTCAATTTTTAATTAGAGCTATAGTATCTCTCCACTTAATCTGTAAATTTATTAGTTTGCTGGCATCTCAGGTACCACACTGGTTCATTTCCTCTCAATTATAGAAAATAGTGTTATGTCTCATATGTGAGTCAACTGTGTACAATGCATACAAACAGTACCGTAGAGAGCCTATGTTGCTTTCTACATGTTTATAATATTAATATGGTGTTGTCTACATGAAACATAGTATTCATTCAGACTAGAGGTGTAATTTTTTCCATGCTTTGTTTTCTGTTTTAACAAATGCTGAACTATGTTCCCTTTTTCAGAGATGTACTTGCTTGCCTGTTGTAATTATTAATGCCATAAAAAGTGTATTCCAGAGGTTTTTCTTCTTCTGTTTTTGGTTTTTGTTTGTGGGTTTTTTCCACTGCATGTTTTACAAAAAATATTCGTGAAATTGGAGTACACATAAATGTCCTGCTTTCAATTCCTCTGTGTCCTCTGTTATGAATCCTGTCACTTAGCTTTTGTCACTGAATATACATACGCTGAAGGTACCATGTGTAGCAATTTCTTTTTGCTCTTCTTGTGAGCTAAAACATATTGGAAACTTGCTTCCTGAAGTGCATGATTACTTCCAAAGATTATCTGCACTGCTGTTTGTGTTCTGAGGCAAATGTGGTTCCTTTAGGGCTTATACAGTGAAACCATCATTGGTTAACAATATAATGAAGTGCAGATTTGTAAAATGTACTTTTTTAATTTTATTGTGGGATTTGGTCTAAAAATAATGAAGTGAAGAATTGGACCAGTTGAATATTTACTAGTATTTAACTGCAGTTGCAATTTTGCTTTCTTTATGCCTTACTCCACAAGAGGGCAGTGAAATCTAAGATAAAATATGTCCTCTGGCTCCTAACAAATCCTCGCCGTGCTATTTTTAATAGAGCTATGTACCCTGGAAGCATTGTAACCTTTTTTCCCTCCTACTGGTATGCTAGTTTCAGGAGATGGTATTTAAGAGAAAGAGCTTAGTAAGTGGGCTGTCATTTGAAGGAAGAGAGTGTTTGACAGTTTCAAAGACTTGTAATAAAACCTAAAGCATGGATGCTTTTATGCCTGCCTGCAGTAGGAATTAATTTTCTTGAGGAAAACTGAGCAAGAAAAAATAATACATGAAGGATTTAGTTGCATTCTCAGAATGAGAGCAAATGGACTGCTAAAATCCAAGCTCTGAAAGATTTTTTTCTAATTCAAATTCTATATAAGATTTATAGTATCATTAGATGTTTTCATTTGTTCCTGTGTCTGTTCTGGGGACTATGTGAAAACACAGTTTTGTATTTTCATAGCAGAAGAGTGATAACCAGGTTAGTCATTTCATATTAGCATTCAAAGCATTCAAGTGTCATTGCAAATCTAGTTACGTATTTTTCTACTGAAATTATATTTATTTGACAAATTTATTGGTAGGTCCTATAAGATTTGATTTAAGTAAGACAAAATGCATGATAAGATAGTGTTTATTCTACTTTATTACTTTACTTTTCCTTGCAGTTTGCAAGATGAATGTACATCGACGCTGTGAAACAAATGTGGCACCAAACTGTGGAGTGGATGCTAGAGGCATAGCTAAAGTTCTTGCAGATCTTGGAGTCACTCCAGATAAGATTACTAATAGTGGACAGAGGAGGAAAAAGGTAATTTTGCTTTAAAAATGCGATTACTGTGGCAGTGTTGTAGCTTCACAAGCTAAGGCTTGATACCACTCACTTGACGAGCACAGGAGTTTGGTTTTTTTTCTTTGTTTTTTGTTTATTTGTTTTTAAGTCAGTAAAGAACTAAGACTTTGGCTATTGATTTCTTCATCTATTCTGAATTTCAGTATGCAATTTATTTTGACCTGTACAATTTTTCAAAACTGGAGACTGTATAGTCTGAAAGAATTGCCCCTTCTTAATTTTGAGGAGGGAGATTTGACAGACACAATGTCTGACAGCAGTTTATAAAAACATAAATGTGTCACTGGCTCAGAATTGGTATTTGATAAATGATTGGTTGAGACACTGTGCTACTTCATAACATTGTTCATAACTGCTGGTAAATGAACAATGTGCTGATTCACATAAAGAGGAACTGTTCATCAGATGATGGCTCCAGAGATATCATTATTATTATTATAAGAACTAGACTGTTCTTCTTGAAATAAAAAGCATGGGTCACCCCAAGTACATCCAAAGTTGATGGAGTTATTCTGGACTTAGGCATCCTGGATCTGAATTTGACTGCACTTTCTATCTCAGTTTACCCACACAGAGCTATTGTTCTCACTTGCAGGAATAGGCAAATTTTAGGCAAAATTACGTAAAATATTTTCACTTGGTTCTATTCATTTTGCCAATTACTGTACACTTGGGTGCCATGTTCACTGTTTTAAAATGTTACAGAAACATATAAGACTCGGAAATTAATTGATATGAGACTTCTGGGAAAATATATTGTCATGTTATTACTGCCTGAGTGAGTTTGCAGTGCCTGCTGATGCTTACATAGTTTATTTATTGGATTGATTTCTACACAGGCTCGAGGTGGTTATCTGAAAACTTCCCTCTCACTCAATATAATTACTAGATTTGTTTCATTTGGAGAACCTATTTTCATTTAAATTGCTGGTTCTTTCTGTTTATATTCTAGTCTCTATTTGATGCCATCTCTTGCATAGTTGAGGTTCTGCCAGTGAGTCAGCAGAGCTAGCACATCTTCGGTTTTCTTTATACTTCTACTTGTTAACTGATGTTGTTAAATTCCTTTTTGGCACCCTACACTGGAGGATCTCATAGCTGAGTACCCCTTTTGGAATTGTTTTTAGCTAATTGCAGGTGCAGAGAATCAACAACCGGTTCCTGGAAGTACATCATCAGAAGAAGATAGGTCGAAGTCAGCACCAACTTCTCCATGTGATCAAGGTTGAACTTTTTATTTCCTAGCTAATGCATACTGTCACTTACTGCCCTTCTTTATGAGGAGTAAAAGCAATGTCAGCTCTAGCCTTTGTAGAACCTAATCAACCAAGTAGTTGCAGCCAGAAAATGAAGCATTTCCTGTGAAAGTTATGAACTGTAAAAACTTCTTAAAAAGGCTTGTTCTCATTTCTTTTAAATCGGTGAAATTAGATAAATTATCAAACAGTCAGCTTGAAATATTTTTAAGTTTACCAGATAAGTCCTTCCCTAATTAAATGCCTTTCTGTCAGGAGGTTGTGCTATTGTAAGTGTGATAGCATTTTAAATAGCACCACAAAACTTGAGTGTTTTTATCTATCTGAAAAGCCTCTATCTTTTAATAAGTTTTTGAGATAAAATTGCCTTCTTCCATGTTGAATATTTGTGATAATAAAAGCTAGAGTATGCTGGAGTATCTATGTGTACTCTGCAGGATTTGGAGACAAATATTGTAATTGTCACTGATATGACTTTATTTTATTGAGATGAACAGCCTGATTGACAGAACATGTATGTCAGCAGCACTTTTAGAGTCTGATCTGGCCGATGTTTTTAAAAATCAGATGTCTATGGAGGCATCTTCTGTGCCATCATGTGTGTAAACTGGTGAATGAAATATCTTTCACCAAGGCAAAGGAAGATGGATACTTTTGTGTTAATTTCTTTGAAAGTTATTTACAGTTGAGTAGTTTATCACCCTTAAGTTATGGGAAGAAGTTGACAAAGCTGAGTCCAGAACTGGTTTAAATTTCTCAGCCTTTTGATTTCACAAGCAACATTTTGTTAAATAATATTTTTGAAATATCTGATGTTTTGCCTAAAATAAGAACAAAGATTTTTTCTATATTCTTTTACATTTCACTTTCTTAGTAATCTACAAGTTTTTGTTTCCAGGGCCATAAGACAGAAGTACTGTGTTAAAGCTTGAGGCAGACTCTGAGGTCCCTTAGCCACCAGGACTCACTGTGTTTTAGCATTTAGAAGCCTTGAGAACTGTTTAGCAGATCTTCACAATTTCTACTTTAAGATGCACTAACAAGTTCTCAAATACTTTATTGGCGTGTCTGATAAGAGCTGAAGCTGAGTAAGATGTTCCATTCATGCTGGCTTCCAAGGATTGGGATGCCTAGCTATCCTTTGAACTTTTGAAGAAATGTTTCTAACATACTTCAGCAGGAAGATGAGTAAGTGCTGCAGAAAAATAGGAGATTCAAAACAAAGCACTGCTCTGTGGCACAGGAACACACCAGAAGTCACTGAAACTATTTGGCCACCATTCTGACTTATCGTTCAAGTTTTGGATGTGTCATACTCTTAGGTTCGTTTCAAAAGGCCACCCTTCCTGTTGCAGCAGGTTTTTGGCTGGTTACTGTAAGGTGAAGAAACAGTTTACCAAATATGTATTCTTGGCTGTGGAAGGCTTTACACAGCATTCGACGATGGTGAATGTCCGTACCTCAAACTGATACAGACTAACATAGGTTGTGTTTATGGTGTTTGTTTAAAACTTTCTCACATTTCCACAGAAATCAAAGAGCTGGAAAACAACATTAGGAAAGCGTTATCATTTGACAACCGGGGAGAGGAACACAGAGCTACTGCCACAACATCAACAGACAACCAGCTTAACAAACCTGGAGAGAATGGTGAAAATGGGGAAGTCAAACAAGCCCAGACCAAGCGAATAGGACTTGAAGAGTTCAACTTCATCAAAGTATTAGGGAAAGGCAGCTTTGGCAAGGTAGGTAGATTTAAGCCACTTTTACGCTGGCAATCATGAATATCAGTCTGCTGATCAGCTGGAATTTTCTGTGCTGTAGCTTACTACAGTAACTAAAGTCAAATCTTGTGAAACAAAATGTCAGTGCTTCAATATTTCAGGATATTGGTAGTGAAGACATATGTACAGTTGCATATGTACTGATCAACAAGACAAATCGTTTTGGTCAAGCAGGAAAAATCAGCCCAGGAATAGCGCTGTGGAGTTCTGAGTTATTTCCTCCCTAGATAAATATCCAATTCAAATTTACTTATTTCACTGAACAATTTCTGTGATATGACAATTGCAGGAGAGTTATAAAGCTACTGAAAATACTACGTATGACATAATTCACCAGATACTTTTCCACAATAGGGAATTGATGAGGGTAGAATGGGCTCTGTTTACTGTTTATAGATTTTCTTTTCACAGTGCTGTGCACCATGGAATCTAAAAGAACTGAAATGTGAATCTTTTTCACAAGTACTCTCTTCCTTCCTTTATATATGGGAACTGCAGATGCAAGGGGACGTGGCTGAAGCAGTTCTTTTGTGTCTCCCTGTTTTCTGATCTGTTTTGTGAAGCTTGCCCTGGCTTCAAGCCAGAACTGACGTTAACACAGCATAGAACTTGGACCTTAAATAATAATAACAGTTAAAATCAACAGTTTTAAAGTAGCCAGGGTAGTATGTGTTGTTGTATACCAGGTTCATCACACACAATTCTCACCACCAAAAATAGGAGGTAAAAGGAGGAAATAAATTTGTTCCTTCCTTTTTAAGTTTTTGAGATCTCATTAATATGTATTCATTATGCTAAATAAAGGGATGAAAACTTCTTATCCTCTGCATTCTGAACTAACAAAGAAAATACATATGGCTTGTTTCAAATTTAAAGAACATCAGGGGTATCTTTTCCTAAAATTGCAGTAATTTACTTTTAATTTTATAAACATACATATGATTGGATGAAATTGTAACTGACATGGCACCGTTTCATTATTTTCGAATCTCCTTATATCCAATGCATTCAAATTCATACACAGCCCTGAATTTATGGTATGTGTTTTTCATGTGTAAACAGAATTTTTGTGTGTTTCAGGTAATGCTAGCTGAGCTAAAAGGAAAAGATGAAGTATACGCAGTGAAAGTGTTGAAAAAAGATGTCATACTTCAGGATGATGATGTAGACTGCACAATGACAGAGAAGAGAATTCTGGCATTAGCACGGAAACATCCGTACCTAACGCAACTTTACTGCTGCTTCCAGACAAAGGTAAGCTCCGTGAACCTTTACCAGTTTGTGCCCAGGATACATACAGTATCTGCTATTTTCAGAATCACAGACAGCAACAGAGCATAATACAGCATAATGCAAAAACATTTCTGAGAAAATGCTAGCATTTCAATAATGCTGAATGGGAGCATTGGCTGCTGATAAATTGCAACAATACTTTTACTCTGTAAGTACCAGGAGATGGCAGTAAATGAGTTTAACTAACTAAATAATAAAAAAAAAACTACCGAGGTGCTATTTTCTGCATTTCTTGAACATATTTTTAAGGTGTATTTGTTGAATTAAGTGCAGATGGTTTTAACATCTAATGTTCTGTGTGAAAATTCTAAAATGATCTTGTCAGAAGTACGATTATGGTAGAACACTCATCTTTTCAATTTTCTTGTCCTGTGTTATACATAATCAATGTTTGAAAAAGAAAGAAAATAGTATGCTGCTTGTCAAATAAACTCCTATAATGCAAATGCTGGCCATGTAGTTGAACAGCAGGGAGAAGGAAAGACAGGAAGAAATGATAATGAGAGCCTTTTCCCGTGGTGTGTTACTTGCTAGTAACTTTTCTTTAAAGAATTCCTCTTTCTAGCATGTTTTGGATTTGCTCCTTGAGACTGAGCCAATGTTTAGATGCTATGGCTGACTGTCTAGGATCTTTCAATCCAGTCAGTCAAAGTGCTTGAGACCCGTTGTGTTCACAGACTATTTCTGTTTATCATTTTTTAGCCCCTGGCTTCTCTCATTATTCACCTATCTGACAGTTTTTGACCAAATTGTTCAGAGAGCTTTATGGACAAAAAGTGCACAAGGTGATTCTGTCTTGCAGATACAATATCAATTGTGTATAATTGAATTTACAGAAGCATCCTTTATTTTTGAAATGTCTGATAAAATGTTTACTCTTTCAAAGCCCTAAGGTTTGAACTGCTGCCAATCAAACTAAATATGCCATTCATTCCAATAGGATTAGTTTTTGACCTGCAGGGAATATATTTAGTGTATGTGTATATGTTTATAATGTGTATATATTTTTAAATTACATACTTGAAAATCAATTTCCTTCACTTACCAGTCATCGTAAATACTCAAACCTGTTCTTTTGCTTTCATTAAGGCATTACATTTGAGCAGTTGAATCAATGGAATGCAAACAGATGTTTGTCAATTTAAATGAATAATTAACTGTGCATATTGAACAAAAATGAGAGTTACTAGTGATACATATGAGCATATGTGTGTGCTTATGTAAACATCTACATATTGTCAACCATCCTTGTAGTAAAACTAAAAATGTGCATGGCTTAAATGAATGAGTGCAGTGCTTCTGTGGAATTACAGAAAAGCTGTGACTAGAGCATCTCCAAGCAAAGTTGCAGGAAAAGTAAATGGAACAGTGAGAAAGCCAGAGGGCAATGTTCAAATGTTCTGTTAACAAATGCTTAATATGATTTTACAGTTTCTAAAATACTGAAAATGCATTGGTGTTCTATATGCTTTGAAGTTAATACCAAAAAAAATGGCCCAGGGAAGTGTGTGCGAGATTCTTCCATGTACACTTTGTCTACAAAGAATGCTTCCCTTATTAAGACTTTCATTTCATTTGAATATATGTGCAATTGTATAAATATTTTAACATTATTTTAAAATCTATTATTGTCACTGAGCATGATGGAGTTTTTAGATGAAGAAAGTGAAAGAAAGATTGTACTAAGGTTGAGGGATAAACTCTGTGAACAGAGAGGAAACCTTAGGACTAAAGCAGACCATACACTCTGAAATGCAAATAAATATATCACTGGTCTGATGCATGTCATGTAGTAGAACATCTGTAAAAATCAGTTTTACATGAAGAGAATTATGCCACAACGTTCTCCAGCTGCTCCTCTGGTTTTCTAGAGATTTTATTCCTTTTTGTTTCTTTTCACGTGTTCTCCCCTCTATTGTATTGTTCTTTTTCCCTTCCTTACCACTTTCCAAAGCTGTTCATCAAAGCAAGGTATTCAGAAATTCTTCTCAACTGTCTTCTCTCTTCCCATATCTCTTACCCAGAGAAACTGAGCTGCTTTCTTCTTGCAATGAATATAACAAGGCAGTAATTTGTGGTTTTTCTTGAACTCACAGGAACTGATAGTTAGGTAATTTATAGTTACAAATCATAGGCCAATGACACTTATCAAACAATCAAAACTACATTGAATTATACCCAGATGAAAAGTCTGAAGTTGAAAAATCAGTGTTTTTTGGATCTATGAACAACTTGCAAGGAACAATATAAGGGAGCAAAAATTAAAATGTACGTAAAAGCAAAAATTAATACATCTGTTAAAGCTATAAATTAGTTATGAATGACAAAAAATTAAACTGTAACAAGTAAACTAGCCAATGAATGATTTGCTTGTGCTTAGTGGAAAAACAGGCAGGAAAACTTGCTTTAACAAACTTGGTCAGTGGTTTACTGAACAAAGGCCATTGTTCAATAGAGTTTAAAATATATTGCACAGTACTATCTAGTGACTTACACTGCAGTTGTGTGTTATACCATGGCTGCTGTGTTTTGCAGAACTGGTCCCTGAAGTGATGATGCTGGAATTAAATTTTAAATTTCAAGTAGAGCTTATTTGTTGTATGCACCTTGACCTAATGGGAAGATTGACTAAGTATTCATTGCCAAAGCACTCAGAGATTTACTTTGTGTAATAAAGTGACTTGCTTTGTTCCTCTTCCACAAAAATTTAAATATAAGGGTTCAAATGCGGGTATTGCAGTGCTTTCCTTTAGTAATAAGGTGAAGACACTGTACAAGAGTTGCTTAATGTGTATTGTCCAGTAAACATGTGTCATATTACTTTTTGCATGAAGCGGACTGTTCATTAGTAGCATTTACTAAATTATATTATTGTCATCACAATAAATAAGTGATCGTATTTTAGAATTATCTTGAAATTCAGAAATCTTGCCGAATCATGACTAATAACAGTATACCTTATAGACTAATGTGTTTTTCACCTTATATATCCAAACTTATCTTTAGCAAATCTATCCAGCTCCTTGATAGTGCAGATGAAAATTCTGCAAATAATAGATATTGGGACCAAAACCAGCTTATATGCATCACTATTTTAAATACAAGAATAATTCTACTAAACTCAGGATTAGCATCATAATCTTACTGTGGCCTCAATTAATCGGAATATTCCTGTTTAACTACAAGCACATACTTTCACTCAGTTAATCTCAAAGCTATGCACAGGTTAAAGTTTTCCAGAGAATTAAATGTACTTTTCAGAAATGAAGCCTTCAGTTGAAAGACTAATTAAGTCTGAAAGCTTATTTATATAAGCTATATATAAACTCCATCAAAAATGAGCCCCCCCAAAAATCAAGATTCTATATTTAAATTATATGTATTTAAATGTTGTGCTTTAGCGGAGTATTTGGTCTTCTGCAGTGACCTGAAAGTTGAGAGAGCTGGGTTGTTTTCCAGAGCTTGAGATAGTGTATGAAGCTGATATGATGATTCGTCTGCAATAGTTGAGGTATGAATTCTGTGACGCAGTCCTACACATTATAAAGAATGTAAATTCTGTTGGCACGGCCTCTACTGATGTGTGTTTTATGTAGCAGCAGCTCAGGCACTTCAGTGAAGCATATCTTTTAAAACCATATCACAGTTGGATGATATTTTTCAATGCTCCTATACTATTCCTTTCTCTTTTGGCCAGACTATGGTCAATGCAGCTATCAGTGTTTTCAGAGGCCTGATTTGTAAGCATAAATGTATAAGCATTGCTTTTGGTCTGTCTGCTGGGATGTGAATGAAGAATGCTCCATTCTGTAAATGACACTCGCTGAGGGAAGGAAACTTGCACAAAGCTCAGCATGCAGGGTACAATGTTTTTATAAGAACTGACTGCTGTTTATCATGTTTGACTTATTCAGGACTTCATGTCCTTTACTGAGAAAATGTCAAAGGCAGGGAAAGGGAAGGTTCAGGTCTACTCCTGTTTGCATTCTTTTTTTTCACATTTTCCTCTTACCCACTCTTCTCCTTCTGTGTTCTGGCTCTCTGACAACAATTCCAACACTGACCTTTTCTCCTCTCTAGTGTCCTCTTCACTTCAACCTCATGCCATGCTTCAGTGATCAGCTAGGGAACAGTGTCAACGTTAGGTTTGCTTAACAGTGCTTCAGTCAGATGTCTGGCAAAGGGGTCTTGAGCATTTCTAGAGCTGCTTTCTCTCAAGGCGTTCTGTATGCAATAATTTGTTCATAGCTGGAAGTTTCAGTACTGTGAAAATTAAAGACTTTTTTAATGGGAAGTTGAGATTCTACAAAGTGTAGGTATACATACCTTCACTTTATTCCTCATATATTCCTATTAACCTTCCTAATAATATTTAAAATTTTCTAGACCTCTACCGTATGAGATATATATATTACATATATGTACCATCTATATTTTCTCATTATCTTAATAAATACTTTAGAAAGAAAAAGGTTTTTGAAGTATTTAAGACAGTGGAAGATTATGATAATTCATTATGTATCTCAAAAACTAGAGAGCTGCTACTTCTAACGTATACCATTTGCTTTTTTATGCAACTTCATGAAATTAGTTAAATTTGGGACTGGGTCTCTCCTGCTCTATTCAGCTTACTGTCTTTGACAGAATTGTTTCATACACAGACATAGTCCTGAGTACTACAGAGTAGTACAAGTACAGAGCAGTGTTCCTAATGAACGATAAAGAGTTCAATGACTACGGACCCTTAGCATTACAGCTATTTCTGTTAGAGACAATTGAATAAAGGTTAGAATGAGTCAGAAAGGTTACTACTGATAAAAAGTTAGACTTATCCAACCCCCAAAACAACTTTTTATTCCCACACAATTGGCTGCATGTTAATTGCAGCCTATCTATTCCTGATGCATAGTTCTGGAGCAGATGTGCAGCATAATTTGCTTTTTCTCTATATTCCGGTGCTATAAGGTAGCCACGTTATGGTGGCAGAACTGAAGGACCATCTATGAATAGGCTGTAATGAACCTATTACCACTATGTCGATCCCTTAACTGCTATGTTCTTCCTCTTAGCTTACCTACTGCTTTGTCCTAGGTTGTGGGTGCTGTGGATCAGGTACAGTTCCTCTCGGTAGCTTTGCACGGTGTCTACAGGGCTTTGGGTAAGGCTGATGTTTTTAGAGCTAAGATTTAGGAGATTTTGTTTCAGTTTCAGCAGTCATGCTGTTACTTCTTAATTTTGCCATATCTCTGAGCCTCTTTCTGCGTCAGACCCCTCTTTGTTTTTTTAAAAAAAAAAAAAAGTGTCTGGTCTTTCTTCTGCACGTGACTTATATTTAAGTGTTTCCAGGGACGGTTTGGAAGTCCGGTAGTGCAATATTATTATAGTTTATTGTTATAGGATCAGTATGGAAAAGTGGAATGTTGCAAAAGGTGTAAAATGAAATTACATTTTTAAAGTGACATATTTTATTTGTGTCAGAAAGTGTAAAACAGTAAAGGAAGGAGGATCGTATGTTTATGATGTCCTTAAGTCTTGTTTTCTAAATTAATTTAAGAAGTGCTGTAGTATTTAACCAAAACTGTCATGGGTAACGTGAAAGCAAGTCTTATTTTTCTTACAAGTATTTGTACAAAAAAGTGTGTGTCTTCTGTGGTGATAACTCAGAGGAGTGTCATTTATGATATACAGTGCAAATTAACCTAGCTGACTGGCCACTGTAACATTCATCTGGGACTAATCAGAGTTTATAATCCATTTTATCTGGTATTCTTGTACTTTTGTTGCTAAGCAGCTAAAGCCATTATGTAGATATTGCTATATGGGTGTAATCAGATTAGCACAAGTTTGCATTGCCTTTTATTACTGATTAGTGTCAAATTAGAACCTTTTAGGGCCCAATTCTGTTCGTTATTATCCCTGCTTCACTGAATTTGTACATGTGTGAGACAGAAGTCTAAATTAGCCCCCATACTCTTAGCTACTTCAGTGCTAAAATATTTAATACAATCTAAACATAAATTTTTTGACAATGATTTCTTAATGGAAAGCATTAACTGTGTTGAAAAGGTAGAACAAAATAGCAGGCAAGCATATGTATGTTATGATAACTTTTTATATTCATCTATACTTACTTATATTCAAACTTCATTTGAATATTTTAACTGTGTTAGTATATATGTATATGCACAGAATATGTACAATAGCTTTTTATTCTCAACTGATTTCTACTGTCAGTCCACATCATAAAAAATTTCAGTGAATTCGTTCTTCAGAATATGTCATGAAGCACTGGAAGTTAGAGAGATATCTGGCGATGGCTCATAACTTACTATCAAGAAGTCATGCAAATACAAGAATTTTTGGCAGAATAGGGTTTTTCAAAAGTCTGAGTACTATGTATGTTAAATTTAGATTTCTGATTGACTGCTACAGAGCATGATTTCATTGACCTTGATCAGCATATTGTCTAAAAGTAGACACTGTGGTCAAAAATAGTTGGAACGGTGAAGCTGCTGATTAAATACTGTAATCATTGTCTCTCTCACACACACAAGCCCCTGTTTCCAGCATGATGACCCGGTTTTGGAAACTTGCTATTATGCTGCTCAGTTATTGCTAGCTGTTCTTGAAGGATTATTAAAGCCTGGTTAGGTCACTGAAGGCTCATTGTTCACATTAGTCCTTTTTGTGTTAAACTGCAAGTCGGGCTATTGGTGCAGCCAGACTCACCAAGGGCCTATAGGAGAAATTGTTCCTCCAGCATACAGAAGGCATCAATCGGAAAAGTCTAAATGCTTCTCTTTCAGACAGGAAAGACTTTTATTTTGCGATGGAGCACCCAAACTGAACAGGACTCTTTCACAATCTCTCAAAGCTAGGGCTTGTTCCTGGTTTGCATGTATAAAAGTAAGCGCTGCAGCTGCAGCTCCACGTATTGCTATGTCGTAACCATCTGAGGCCTCATCAAACCCTGGGAATAGCCTCGACTCAGCATCTGTGGCCAGAATTCAGTGTAACTACTGTCATGAAATAGGTGAGGGCAAGCTGGAATTTGTAACCATTTTATTTTTCCTAGTCCTCATACCTGTGTGTTAAGGTTTTAGAGTTAATGCTGCCAGTAGTTGGCTGTGTTAGATATATCTTAGTGTAGCCAAGTGTAAAATTCAACTTCATGATTTTAGTTTTGCTGTGATCATGTGCAGGCAGGAGGTTTTAAGGATAACAGGTCCTTAAATAGAGCTAAGAGCCTTTTTCAGTACTGTTTGCACATCTCTTGAATAGATTAGCTGAAACTACATACTGCACGCTTTTCCCCTTGAGAAAAATTTGTTTCTCCAGTTGTGGCATGTTTGAGGGGAAGAGTTTTCAGAATATCTACCCTGTGCTTTGCCAGAAAATTTCCTGGCGAGTCTGTCTGTCTTGTGCACCATGCTTTAGCAGAGATCAGAGGAATTGAGAATATTGTCATCCAAACAGGGCAAAGAGGGTAGCCAACTTTGAACAGAACTGGAGTGTGTCTATCGCTCACTGGTCCTACAAAATCTCTATAGAGGCTTTGTCTTACTGCTGTGTTAACATCCTGCTAGTTGGTTCCTTATCTGATATACTTAATCTAGTAACTTTTGGGGGAGTGGAGTACCTATCATCATCCAGCAGGCTAACTGAGCAATGTTGCTTTAAATCCTGCAGATTAAGGCTGGATTGTGGCTTTTAGTTTAGGTTGGTCTGGGGAGTAGGAAAGACAAAGGTAATCCATGTTGTGACAGTAGCCCTTGAAATAAATGTGCCTGAAGGGTTTATAGCAGGGTATCTCACCCTGAAGTCATGTCCTGTGACCTTTCATTCTGTTCTTCCTCTGCACATCTTGAGACCATCTTCAGATGTGATGCAGGACTCCTGTCTCCCTACTGTTTGGTCAGTAGAGACCTGAGTACATGACCTACGTGAACCCACAGGTCCTTTGGCCTAGTAGTGCCCTTTGTGCGTTCTCTTGTATTTTACAGCCCATAAACTCTATTCACAATTTGCCTCTAATAGGTTCAATACAACAATGAATTTGTAACAGTAAAATAAGTGGAAATGTAATTTTCATATGGGTTGCTGTCAGGATGCCTTGTTTATGTGAGTTAACTGTTTAAAAAGCCATTTATAGAAAGACCATTTTACCCAAGTGACTTTGGGAGAACATTTTACAGTGTGTTTGTTAGGTGTTGCTCCTACAAGTAAACAACTAACTCATCCCAAGAGAAGAGTCAGGAAAAAGGAAGCTGTATATAAAATTTGATTCTTCTTCAGCTTCTTTCCTAAATACAGGAAATTATTCTCTTTGGGATTTATTTGGGCACTTTAATATGACCTTTTTTTGAGTAATAGTAAGCTTAGTGAATTATAATTGTACGCAAGAAAATTTCGCCTTGGGAAAGAAGTGGAATTTCTAAAATATTTGTTTGCATCTTTATTAAGATTTTCATTGCTTTTTAGAAACCTGTACACAGCAATAATTTTAAATTCAGTCTTGTCTCGCATTTTAATATATTGTTGTGGGCCAGGCTGAATAATTTTAGTGTTGGCATAGGATGTTGTCTGCACATACACCATGTGTGAGGCAGGCCAAACTTGAGTAGGGCATAAGTTAAATTAGACTTCTTCTAATCTCTTCTTCTCAAAACCACACCATAATCAGATTACTTTTACACTGTTAACAGGTGCGTGAGAAGATTTAAGGGAATCGAGTTTATGCCATTTTATGTCAATTTTTATCCTAAGTTATTTTAGCAGCAGTGTACACACATACTTTCTTGATTGCAGAAGGGTTTGCTCTTGCCTGTTACAGTGGTGCTTAGCCTTGTTCTGCTGTGCAGGGAAATGTGTAAAGAGCTTCTTTGTGTTCCCATGTAGGGTGGGTCCAAGACTGTTCTTTAAGTTCAGAAGTATTTGGTGAGTTGTTTATCTCCTTAAAAAGATGACAAGTTGATCCATAACATTAACGTAGCAGTTAAAAGAAATGACTCTCTGGAGAAGAGCAAGTGATGTGTCACTTGCATACCTGTGATTCCACAGTGCCTCTAAACTGGGACTGAAATTATGTATTAGGAGTATGTACAACTTCTATTAATAGTAAGAAATAGTAAAGGTAGATCTGTAAAATATGTACAGGTGAACTGTACTGGGAAAAAAACATTATTCTTTAGGGTACCTTGCCAACTGCAGAAGGGAAATTGTGCTTTGAGGTATTTAACTTCTGGTTCAACAGATAGAAGGATGAAAGGGATCCATTTTATAAGCTTCTATAAATATATTTTCCTAAAAATCTTCACATAATCACGCATGACAAATAATTTCAAATAGTCTGATTATAAGTGATTTCATCAAAAATCTGTGGTGTTTCTTATTTTCTGTTTTAAAAAAACAATGTTAAAAAAATCACACAGAATTCTGCCCCTTAAAACTACATCCTGAATTGTAGAAAAAGCTATGTCTTGAAGATAAGACACCCTATTCTCTTATTCTCTTCTGCACTGCTTTACTCAGTTCAGATGATGGCTGAAACAATGACAGTGTTTTGGACAGTATTTCCTGTTGTCTGATTAATTTATACTTGTAAATTGCCAGGACTTTCAGCTGTGTGAAGCTTATGCTTTGCCAAAAAATTAATCATGTTCTGGAAACAGAAAAGTATTGAAAATAAAGTAGATACAATTAATGCTTTCAAAGGTCACTGTTGCATTTATAGAGCTACAGAAATCCAGGCAGTGAAGAGAGATGTATGAATAATGACTTTCAATAGACATCAGAAAAGTCTGGGTCAGGTAACTCATGTTTATCATATAGAACAAAAAAAATCAGTGTGGTGCTTACACAGATCAATGGATAATTAAAAAGAGCTTCATGTTCAGGAAGGATTATGAAAATGCATTGAACAGAGAACGTTGTATGTCTGCAAAGGATTTTGAATGTATTTATCAGTTTTCGTTATTCCGTGTGCTCATTTTTCTCTTTAAATGTGATTTTGTTAACCTCTTGCTACATTTTTCACCCTTTTGGAAAGCTAATTTATACAGAGACACATACACATAAAAGGTAATATCAAGCTCTGATCTCATGAAGTACTGAATAAGACATAAGAACAGCCATAGGCTTCTTTGGCCCAGCATCCTGTCTCTAGCAGTGCCAATGATGATACACAGGAATACTGTTGGCACAGGATAAAGCCTACTATGACATTTTTTGAGATACTCTCCCAGTATGAGGAGATCTACAACTTAGATACTTCATGAGCCAAAGATGGTATTCTTGCGTGTAATGAGGTGGCATCTTTGCACATAGTATGGCTTGTGGGAAGTGTTAAAAGTAAAAAACTATGTAGAAAAGTGGAAAACTGTATAGAAATGGAAGTGTTACGTTCTCTATTTTGCAGTGGAAAATTCCTCTTAATACTACATGTGCAAACAGATGATCCTATAGTGCAGTATGAATACTTAGAACAATTCTTTATACCAATACACCTGAAAGTACTGTCTACGGCATTAAATTTCTCTTAATTGTATTAGCTGCATTATTTTTCCATGTTCTTTTAAAATACTAAAATACTGTATCTGACCACCTTAGCAGAAACTAAGTATGTTGAAGTTTCTTAGAGAAAACGAGGATTCCCAATAGATGGATTGATATGCTTTCTGTAATGGACTGTAATGCATACAGTAGATATAAAAATACTGCATACTATAATACAGGTAAATGATACAAAACAAATCGTATAGAACAGTCCTCGAGCTATGTTTTCCAGCACTGAAAGCTAAGGTGCTGAAAGGAAGATGCAAGTATTATTGCATATTGAGTTTTCCATCAGTAACATAGGCAGCAAACCACAGCTGGCAATGTCATGCCAGAGCCAAAAGGGCATCGAGCATGATGCGTTAGACTTAAGAGCCATTCCAAACAGTGATGCCATCCTCTTTCAAGTTTTCAGTCTGCAGTGTTCTTTTCTTGAATTTCTGAGGTAGAAATGAATTAAAGGTAGTTTTAAGCTTATTTCAGTGACCGGTTAACACTTTTATCTGAGCATTTTTTAACATAAAGATAGGGTATAGACAACTGTTTCATAAATAATAGTAGTTGTGTTGGCTATATTGATGAGTTAAACCCATGGATTCATTTGTGGACCCATACAGGAGGAGGACGTGTTCTAAAAAATCTGTTAATTAGCTTGTATAGACATCCAAGAAATCTCACTTGTATTTTTAGATAATTTTAGAGTGAAAGAGAAACAAGATTCGGGCAGGAAAGGAGCCTTTCTTCAGGGGGTTTAAATTCAGTATAGTGCATGAAGTTTTTAATGCCTGGCTCTCTTCAGTTGCGTTCAGATGTGAGAAATTTGGTCATATTGCTGAGTTCTTATTCAAACAGGCTGGTGTCACATGTTCACTGTATTCAATGTACATATAAACATCCACTCCATGCTTGCAGCATTCAAGAGCAAGTTCTTTAATGGCAACTGCTGTACTGCAGCAGCATAGGACAGGAAGCCTGCAGAGCTTTTCTGGCATAACAAGAAACGGGACGATCATATCTAGTGAGATTTCTGGATCAGAAATGACAGAATTTTAGATAGGAATCTGAATTTAGAGAGGCTTAAACTCACAAAACCTCTGAACTTTTGGAAATATGCCATGAATCTGTGGGAAAAGTTAAGAAAGAATTGTTGCTGGGTGATATGCCTGGGGAGATTAACTGGTTTCCACAGTGCAGTTCAATGTTGTATTATTATATAAAACACTTGGTGTGGTTCAAATATCCCTTAGGCTAACATGTAATCTCAGCCGCATGTGTAACTCAATATCTGAGCATTGTTTCACTTTGCTTTTTTAACTGGATTTAGACTGATGACTTGGGTTTAAGAAGCAACAGACAGCTCCCTAGGACCTAAAATATCACCTTTTTCAGGATTTGGTATGCAGTACAGGCTTCATTAAAATTTGTTAACCATTATCTGATTGCACAGTTAACATCATTCTGCAGATAGCATTGACAGAAAGGAGGTTTATTTACTGGCCTTGTCCAGAGAAAAGTAATGTTTTATCCATTAGTAGTATGCTGTTTTTAAAGTTGTTTACATTCTTTGAGGAAATGCGGAAGCTACTGCTTGAAGAGGCTAAAGGACATATGAGTTTATGGGTTCTTTTTGAAAATATTCTTGAAGCAAATGCTGAATTACGTTACTCAAGTTATTTCCCAGACAACAGAGAGAACATAGTGTCTTGGCAAAGTAAATTTACTGTGTCATATTTGAATAACGAAATCTAAACTATGAAAAAGTTCCCAGATCTTATCATGGTGCAGTGAAGAATTATATAATTTTTGTCCTGCCTATTTGCTTGCAAGTTACTGTCATTGTCAAATTACTGGTGGCCTCAGAAGGATACATGGACTACAAATGAAATTGCTTGAAGATTTAAGTAAAATGATTAAAAATTTAAAAACATCTGAAAACAAAAAAAATTTCATTTTCTTTCCTCTTAGTATATGTATCTGTTAATTTAATGGAGGGAAGTTTGTGATCCTTCTTTAAAACTCATTTATGAAATATGTAAATTGTTGTCCCATAGAAACCTTTGGTTATAAACTTCAAAGGAGTTTCACGAAACCTCAAGATGAACGTAGGGAAAAATTTTAAAAAGACCTTTTCTCTCCTATGGAACTAAAGACATGGGAAATTGTGTCAGTTCAGCTGACATATTCTTTGAAATGCTAGGTTAGTATGACTATAAAGTACCAAATGGGAAGCTTCAAATCGTTGCTAGTGTGCTTACTGAATCACAAAAGACTAAGCTCATGCAAATTGTTACCACTGCTCTTTTGTTCCTAATTCCAGAGAGCATATTTTAATGATTAATATACTTTTTCTTAGAATGAAAAATTGCACAAGACCAAGGTTATGGCATGTTATATTCCCTGGACACATGTTAGTCCAGGAATAGTGCTAGAAATGCAATGTAAAACCACTGGGACAGCATAAGGTACTAGTCCAATATTTTGCAATCTTGTGGAGCTACAAATATATCCCATTGAGCATGTTCATTTTCAGTAAAATATGAGATTTCTTTTTAGTTCTTGTTATCTAACACACTGGTTGCATTGTTCTGCTGTTGCAGCTTGCTGTGTTTGTCATTTCATTTCTTGTAGCCTTATCTTAGTTTTTGATCATTCGTGAACTAAGAAAGGTAGAACCTTTGTCTCCTTGCCTTGTTTCATGTAACACTACAGATGTAAAAGTTAATAAATTTAGCAAATATATTAGGGGGTTACGGCATATATTATTTTTTGTGATTATTTTAAAATTATTTGTGTGAAGCTTTGACATGAGTTTTGAAATATGCAACTCAGCAGTTGTTGATTTCAAGGTACCAATAACTGTGAACAATAAACTGTTCATATATTATGTTCTTTGATATGCTGAAGACCTTTGCTAGTTTAGGGACAAAACATTTCACAGCTTGAAATTTAAGACCTAAAATAAACAACGTTAGAAAAATGGTACTTTTCGGTAATACACAGAAGAAAATCAAGTCATTTATAATAAAAAGTAAGATAGCTTCTATCTGTGTGAGAGTAGAGGTAGATTGCATCACAGATGTAACTACTGTTCATTTAAAATATATTTATTATATATCCATTATATATTCACTGAAATATTAGGAGTGGTCTTTCAAAAATGTTAGTTGCAATCCTGTTTACATTATCCAAAAGAATGCATTATCAATACATCATCCAAGGAAAGGCAGTTTGTTTTAAGTTTGTATTTGCAACAAAATAAAATTATTGAAAGGAGTTCTCCATATCTTCTCAAACAATTGCAAAACTTCCATCAATTCACTGTTCATAAATGCCATCTGCATTTCCACAGCTGATCCTGGTAATCTCACCAAGCCACTAGCTGTTCCTGCATGTTTTCTAAATAGAAAAAGCTGATGGACCTACTTTAAAATTTGTCAGTGTTGTACACATGGGATGAGATTATTGACCTGTAATCAGTACAACGAAGCATACAAAAATTTTTCATTTTTACTTACTGCTCATCAAAACCTGTGCTTGTTTTTATATGTTTTAAACCTTTATATATTCTTTGTATTCTTGGTACGAAGAAAGGTGCTGAAAGCTCCTAAGCCATTCTATGATCTTTAAAGCTGTGTCTTAAACTTCATGTTCTTAGGTTGTCAGTTATCACTGTTTGTGTGGAACAATTAAGTGAAGATATGAGGGCTGTTCCAGAAGCAATGCCTCCTCTTTTATTATGTTGGCCCATTACGTCAGAGGCGGATGTTGGTGGTATGGCAGTAGAGGTGGAACCTTCCCACCAGTATTCTGTTCCATGTTGTTGGTGTGTGACAGATGGCAGCAGAGGGGCACTCTGACACAATGGCATCTGACATGGAAGCGTGGATGAGGCAAAGACGTGGCATTGAATTCCTCCATATGGAAAAAATGGCAGCCATTGCCATTCATGGATACTTGCTGAACATTGATAGAGCCCAGTGGATGTGAGCACAGTGAGGCGATGGGGTGGCGCCTTTCAACTGTGGTGACGATGACAGCGGTCACCTTCACTGGTGCAGGTTTTTACTAGCACAGCATGCAGGCTCTTGTTTACTGCTGGTGAAAATGCATAGCTAGTGGTGGTGACTGTGTTGAAAAATGTTTTGTAACTGTGAATTTGCTCTATCAACCAGTGTTATTGTGCTTTTTGTAGCTGTTGTAGATTCCATGGAAATAAACAGAAGGCATTACTTTCAGAGCAATCTATGTACAAAAGTTATAGCTGCAATTGTGATTTGATCAGAAACTCATAAAAGTTTCTTAGGTTTTAATCAGGCTTATAATGATGAAAACAAGATACCATGTGATGGCATCATACATTTTTTCACAATATGGTGTAACATTTTACTGTCACAGTCTGTCATCTAATGAGAATATTTATGGAAAAAACACAAAATCTGCTCAGTCCATATCTGACAGTCAGGTATGAGTCAGTGAAAACTTTTTTCAGGATGTTGCCTCACTTGCATGAGGTAGGGATGTTGGAGTTTTTGTTTGTTTATTTTCATGACTACATTTAATTCAATGAAGCTGAAAAAGGATAATTAACTACTGGAGGGAAAAAAATGGAAAATAAGCATTGTTTGGACCTGTTTGTAGAAAAACAAAACACTGGTGGCTTTTTCCTGGCCATGTGAACTTGGAACAATGAATAGTGTGGCTTCACATGGTCGGTGTGGACATTCATCTGAGACTGTAACGCTGCTGCTGAAAGAGGAAGTCTCCTGCTCTCTTCCCTCTTGCTGGAGTGCCACAAATTTCATTTCTTCCATTCCAGTGAGCTCTGGTGTAGACGAATGAGATTCATTTGCTGATAGAGCTGAAAACTAAAGTTATAAGAAATAAAAATAAAAAGATCTGTGTATCAGTAGGCACCTCTAACCTGCCTGACATTCCTGGGTGCCTGAGAGGCAGCAAGTGGGAAAGAGGCTGTTGCTCTGCTCAGTAGCAGTTCACTGTTTGGAGAGCAACCCAGCTGTGAAATTGCAGATAACCCTGCTTCTCTAGACAGCAATGGATTTTTCGTCTCAAAAGAATAATAAAAAAAAATCTGAGCTGCAGCTTATTCACATTTGTGTTTTGTGGCTGTAATCACCTTAGATGTGATCCTAAATTATTTGTTCTCATGGTTACCATCAAGTTGTTCAGGGGAATGGAAAACAAGATTTGTGGGTCAATTTTGATCCTTTTGAAGATAATGGTTATATTCCCACTGACTTCAGAAGGATCAGAAACATCAGCCTTTAGGTCTTTTGCCATTACCAGAAGTATGCATTGCAGAGGCAATATGACATTTTGTCATCTGGTAGAAACTGAGCTTTTGGCAGTGCAGATATGTGAGCAGCATATCCAATTGCTGTTTTGATTTTGTATTTTTTTTGTTTGTTTTGTTTGTTATTAATTTCAATATTTGTAGTCAATGAAGCCTCAGTAGTAATTGTTATACATAAAATAATTGTACTCTCAATATGACATGCCTTAGTTTTCCCTGTCCATCTTTGGAAGTAATTATTTCACTTCTGTATAGTGTTAGACTATGTGAATTAGGCAGTATTTACCTGTGCAGGAGAGCATTTATAACTGTTGATCCCAAATGGAATGTGAAATATCTGACTGTGGATTTCTAAAGGATAGGAAAAAAAATGGCCGGTAAATTTCTGTCTACAAATGAAGCAGTAAATTTGGAAAAAGAGAGTTGTAACATAATGTACACTGGTGTTGGCACTTTCTGGACAAGCTGATCTTTCAGGAACTTGCATGTCCTTGTGTACTTTTCTTTCTTCAGGCAATTGTCTGAATTTTCTCAGATATCCACTGTGACTCCCTGTCATTATCATCCTGCAGAGATGTGAGCTCTCCAGGCAGGATCAGCCCTGCTCCCAGCCTGCTGTTCTGCTTAGCATCACTGCCAAGCATATGGCTGCTGGTTTGAAGTCTGCAGTCTTGACATTCTGCTTTTAAACAAGGCCCGACTCAGATAGATAGATACAAGTCTTAACCTGCTGGCTACACTCACTTTGTGTCTTACCCACTGTTATGTGTGTTTGTGGGATGAAATGGGTAAAATAGGAAAGCAAAATAGACAAAGTGAAATGAAAGGTATGCACAAGTGAGTTTTCCATTGTCATTTTGATTGTGTATCATGAAGTGGCTTCTTGTAAATGTTGAAACTCAACTGACTTTGTACTCGCACGTAGTTTTGGCTGTAATTTTGACACAGTTTCTGCTTGGTATTCTAAACCAGGAAAGAGGTTGAAGGGGACAGTATGTTCCCGGAGAATGGTAGAGGTTTGTCACAGTTTTTCTGGAAAAACACCTGTATAAAACATTTGCAGGAATATGTTTGTATATCCATGTGCTCAAAGCATGTACACTTCTGTTAAAATATACTTCTGTCCTGGTAGTTCAGCGTTTGGCGACCTCTACTATACACAGGTTAGGTATTTTCATAACCTTTCCCTTAATATGTCTGTTATGATTTTAAATCATTTGGAGCTGTTTAAAGAAGTTTGCCTTTTAAATTTTGTCATCACTCTCCAAAAAATCTTGGCTTCCTTCTTGAGTTGATTTGAATTTTTCTATATATCTCTGTGATTAAAAACCCCATTGCAGATCAAAGCTAGATCACTTAAGTGATATTAAACATGAATTCAACTTAAATTCATTAATTGAGCTAATAGATGATTTTATTTTGCATTTCTATATGACTCAGTACTGAGAAACAATTCAAATCCTTCATTACAATGCATTGTACTGAGAAACATACATTGAAACTCATTGGCATTGAGAAGAAGAAAGTTTATTGTTGAAGGCTTCTGATGATGATGCATGGAAATGTTACCTGTCTTCCAGTAAGGGGAGGGTCGCAACAGAAGTCTGTGTGGTTACTTTTCTCTGTTACGCCACAGTCACATTTCTAATGCAGGGAACATATCTGTGGAGAGAGAAATACAGAGCAGTATATTACATTGGCAAGCTGTTCATATCTATCCTTCAGTGGAAAGAACCTCTGCTGAAGAACAGCACTATACGTGATAGAGACTAGGTGACTTCATTTTTCTTCCAGTTTTCAAACCACGAACATTTTTATCTTTCTATTCCTAGCACTTCAGTATTTTAAACTAATTATTAAGCTCTGTGTTCAGACAACATTACAGATCTACAGAACTCATGATTTACCAAGAGACAGAATAGGTGCTGTGTACATCCAAGTCACCTCTGGCAGGAGTTGTTAAAACTTTTTTTCCCTAAGAATTTGTCCAAATTTCTTACAGCTGTAACTACTAGGTATGTCCTCTCACTTAGTTGCTTTCCATCTCACTAGATACAGCACAGAATTTTTGAGTCAGGCTTGCTAGTAGGATTTTTTGGTTTTCTCTTTCTTTTGACTTATATACCAGTACTCTTGCTGACCTCCAGTAAAGGTGTTTGTTAAGTGCAAGGTTTTATGTCCTACATGCTGAAGTGCGTGTGGTTTGGCCAAAAA
>WBMW01005074.1:0-67762 GCA_013396635.1 Penelope pileata | reverse complement strand
AAAAAAAAAAAATCTAGGCCTGCACTTTTAATGACCCAAACTTTCATTCATCATAGAATTCTGCACTTAATCTGTTCTAGGATCTATGCCATAATCTTATCGCTTTAATTATAGTCCCCAAAAATGCAAAATATGTTATATAACTTTCTGAACTTGTTTGGGCTTCTTATAGACATGTTTATGTGGAAGGAAAAACATCATGCAGTCCAACATTGGCATAGGAGAAAACTCATGCATGCAGCAAACTAAGATCTAATTTTCTAAAAAAGAAACTTACAGAAATAGTGTTAACAAGAAATAATTTTTTAACATTAAATCCCAAAGAATAGTTTCATTATAGAAATCTAAAAAATGTTGACTTCAGAATCTGAAGACATACTGGGTAAATTTGAGTTTGTGAAATCAAAGGTATTGCAAGCTTTTTTTTTTTTTTTTTTTAATCTTTTTTATGATGTCAGGCTTTAGCAGACTGAAAGTTAGTGTACCTTAAAGTTACTTGCATCATTTTTATATCCATAATTTAGAAAACTATCATGTTGTTGTTTTCATAGAGAAATAAAAGCCAGTTGGGATATACAAGTTGCAAAATTCAATGCCTGTAGATGTAATTCGTCTAGAATCATAATGGCTTTCTGTCTTTTCATACTGTGAAATGTGTCTTCATTTCCTTTAGTGGAGCACATGAGAGAAGGATCTTTTGCAACAGTAGAAAAATTAAACCATTCATATGCATTCTTGCCAGTGCTCTGGAAAATTAATTATAGTTAATCATTAATGTGATCATAATAATATAAAGGCAAGGGAAAAAAACGGAGGAAATTGATTTTATTTTGATTTAACAAATCCTTTTCTCTAAGATTTAGGCTTAGATGAGACTGCACGTGCATACACACAAGCACTGAATGCAGGGCTATTTTGGTCAGTCATCTCAGAGCCACAAGGTTTCTCACCCTGAATTTGCAAGGAAATTTTAACATGACTGTAGTTCAAACCAGTAGAAAAGAACTCTGAAGTTCATTTGATGGGAACATAATGATGATACAAAGCTGGGAGCAGTGGCTGACGCACCAGAAGGCTGTGCTGCCTTTCAGCGAGACCTGGACAGGCTGGAGAGTTGGGCAGAGAGGAACCTTATGAGGTTCAACAAGAGCAAGTGTAGAGTCTTGCACATGGGGAGGAATAACCATGTTCATCGGTACGGGTTACGGATACTGCAGAAAAGGACGTGGGTGTCCTGGTGGACAAAGGGTTGACCATGAGTCAACAGTGTGCCTTTGTGATATCCTGGGGTGCATTACAAAGAGTGCAGCTAGCAGAGCAAGGGAGGTTATCATCTTCCTCTACTCTGCCTTGGTGAGGCCACATCTGAAGTACTGTGTCCAGCTCTGAGCTCCCCAGTTCAAGAAAGACAGGGAACTTCTAGAGAGTGTCCAGCAGAGGGCTACAAAGATTATGAGGGCCCTGGAATATCTGCCTTATGAAGAAGGGCTGAAAGGCCTGGGGCTGTTCAACCTGGAGAAGAGAGACTGAGAGGAGATCTTATCAATGCAGGTGTCAAGTGGATGGGGCCAGGCTCTTTTTGGTGGTGCCCAGTGACAGGACAAGGAACAACAGACACAAACAGGAACATAAGAAATTCCGAACATGAGGAAAATCTTTACTTTGGGGGTGACAGAGCACTGGAATGAGCTACTCAGAGAGGTTTGTGGAGTCTCCTTCTCCGGAGATATCAAAACCTGCCTGGACACTGCAACCTGTTGTAGGGAATCTGCTTTAGCACAGAGATTGGACTAGATGACCTCCAGAGGTCCCTTTCAATCACTAGGATTCTATGATTTTGTCATTATAAATAAAGTTTTCTGCAGGAGTAGCCTCATGAATAGTCTACTATGTGTTAAGATTTTATAAGAAATTCCATATATCAGGAGCACATTAGCTGTTGAATAATTTCATGAAAATTGTATGTAGTTGTACACATTTGTGGATAAAGAGAAAAGAGTGACAAAATGGATATATTGCTTAAATACTTGTGCTTAGGCCATCAGAATCATTGGAAAATCTGGCATGTATGTTGGACCAGAGTGATCATTCCTGGTGAATAACATACATTTCATAACCTGACAGACTGTCCAGACTCGAAGAATCTAAATGCCAAAGCTGCCACTAAGTCGCCACTGTTATCTGACTGTCATGTTAGCTCATAACTCTTGTAAAATTTATTGTATGAACTCCATAGCTGTAATTTACAGGACACGAAAGCTGTTGATGTTTAGGAACAGCCTGATAGAATGGGTATATTGTTTTTTTCTAGTAGATATCCAGACTTCTACTTCTTGTGTGTTTTGTCTTTGAAGTTTCTGGATTACAGTCAAGAATAATCTGGGCATTTTGAGGGGTATGTCACATTTTCATTTTGATACTAGGGGAATTGCTTGTCTAACTTCTTGGCTGTGGTGTTTGCCACATCAGAGGTTTTACTTGAAGATCACAGTAGCACTGAAAGTCATTGTTTCTTCCCTGCCTTTGTTAGAGATTTAAAAGTCGCCTATGTGTAATTGGTGATAGCAAACGTCTGTGGTACCAATCACTCTCAGCATCTTCCAAAGGAACTAGTGGGCTTCCACAGTTTTTGTCCCTGAAGCAGGAGGTTTTCCTGGTTAGAAGCTCTCTGTCTGTGCTTTGGCTTCTCATCCTTTTCCCATTAGTTATTGTTGTCCATCCTAAAAAGAAGATCCATTCAAAGAGTAAAACTCAGTGTGCGTAGTTGGCAATCTCCTCTAAAGTGGATTTTCAAGAACTTTAAGCAGTACTTGGACAAGGACTGTCAGGAGTTTAGTTACTATTTTCAGACTCCAAAGATCACCTTCATTTATTTTTAGAATCTACATACATTTTACCTTTTCATGTCAGGACTTTTTCTTACAAGGCCATCTCTAGCTTAATGCTTTTACTTTGGTTTTGCTTGGAATGTGTCAGAGTAACGTGTAGCAGCAATATTTGGGAAGACCATTTTGGAGAGCTTGAATTTCTAGCTGACACCCTTGTCTGAATTACTGCCCCTGGGCTGGAAGAGTAAGACCTGAGCTCTCTAAAGGTGCTAAGCATTCGTTTTGGTCCCTTCCACATCTGATTTATTTATATTTTTTTTTTTGGCTCTTCTATTTATGATAGGCCTAAAAATAAATGTTGATGAGATATCCAAGAATACTTGGGGGAGGGAAGAGCAGCTTTTCTGAGTGTATCTCCTTACATGGCACTTATCACAATTCTATGAAGCAATGTCTTTATTTTTTTATTTAGTTTTTATTTTATGCCACAATTTTGAAATTGTTCAAGCCCTCAGTTTATCTGTAGCAGCAAGTTTAGTGGAGATGAGAGGATTCCAGCATTGAACAGGTCTGAGAAATTGTGATGGCATGCAAAGTATCATATTTAAAAAGTCAGATTTTTTTCTCCCTCCCTTTTCTGCCCAACATTTTTTCTGTGCTAGTCCTTTGTTAGAGCAATAGCCCAGCTGGATGCTACTTCCTCTGATTAAATGAAGTTCAAGAAACCAGCTGCTGCTTAAAAGAAAACTGCTCATTGTTAAGTTCTTTTCTTACCCTTGCCAAGATTAAACATATCCCTTCTCCACCAGTGCTCCAAATGTAATCGTGTTCCTAGACATTATTGGGCGCACCTTCAAGAACATAAACCTAGTCTTTTTACCAAGTTACCTGTTGACAAGACAAAACGATAAATAACATTTTCTTAAGCTGATTCAATGTTAGCCAGCCATGGCAACACTGGTTTTCCTTCCTTTAGAAGAATTTCCTTATCCACAAATGTAGAGCAAAGTGAGATTCTGACTCTGTGGGAAATCAATGAGGACTTTTAGGAAGATCATAATTTTAATTTGCTTACTCTTGCCTGACTGTATTCATCACTATTGTAAGGAGACATATTTTTCCCACCTCCTTATAACCCCCTTCAGGTTCTGTGTAAAATCTTGTACTTTGATAGAATTCTTAATACAAGAATTTTCATGATAGCTCCCTGAAATTTGGTATCCAAATGATTCACTCAAACTTAAGTCCAGTGGGAGGTTATTGGAAAAGAATGTAATAATGCCTTCCTCATATATGCAAATAACCACTTTTAAAGGAAGTGGTCAACTAAAATTTTAAATATTTGGCTTAAAAATCAGAATTGTGTAGCCTCTCTTCAAAAGCGTGTCACAGAACACTGTGGTAAAGTCATATAGCCAAATACTCACAAGTTTAGTAATATTCATTAGTGTGCTGAGATTTCCTGTGTCATACAGCCTTCCAAGTATTCAGTGTGATGCCTCCTCTTGTCCGTGTCAGTGTATGCTTTTATCCCAGACCATTGCTGTAGTACAAGTCGTTGTCTTTTTCTTTATCTGTGATGTCCTACATATGCACCAGGCGTAGACTTTATACTAATTAATTTCCCAGCGAGTATATTTATGGTTCTTTTACCAGGCTGCCTGAATGCTTCAGAAAACAAAAAACAGAGTACCCTGTGAGAGTAGCAGAAACTGATATGGCCATTTTACAACTGGAGACCCTAGGCATGGAGGGATCACAGCCGTGATCTTCAACAGTTTTGTTTGCGTAATGGACACCTGTACCTAGATTCATTCTGCCTAACTGTAGCACTAAAACTGGGGATAAACTCTATCTTCATGTAGGCAGCTAAGGTTAACAAGACTCTGAAACTAGACGTCTTCATTAGCTGTCTTTAAGTTGAATGGAATAAAATTGTGCCAGACCATCTTAGTATATTTTCAGTGTTAGTGTTTTATACTCTATAAAAAACAGTTTTCGTCTGACTTCAGATGTCACTACTAATGTGCTGGTATTTGAGTCTTTGGCTGCTTCTGGAATGGTCTTTTGTATTCTTGTATGTGGTTTTTTAGGCTTGTTTGTTTACAAAATGCATGTGCTATTTACATGCATACATACATTCACAGTAGTGGGAAATCAAGCTTAGCCCTTTATCCTTGAATCCAGCTTTTGCCACTATGAGCAATTTCAGTTATTTCAGCGATGTACATAATTTGGCCCTAGTTTCAATTTCTTCTTGTCTTGAGATAGTTTCAGATACACTGGTTGCATTTGCCAAATTTCTTGTAAGTCTTCAGCAAAGTGAAGTCTACACTGACGTGTCTGAAGCCTATGATAAATTCCTTTGTCAGAGTAATTTCAGGGATATGTGTGCTGTTGTCTGATTAACGGAAAGTCTTCTCTTTGATGATGGAAGAAGTTAAGTGTTATTGTCAACTCCTGGTTTGTCATCTCATCGCATCTATTCAGGGTCAAGTGACCTGAAAGGTAAAATTAAGGACTTTTTCCAGATCTTTCAATACCTTGTTTCCTATATCACAGTGGATATATTATATACAATGTTGGTATGGTGTTTCACTATATATCTCCAGCACTATGTGTTTTTAAGACTGCATGATTAATAGCATGTAACGCGGGAAGCTTATATTGAACAAGGATTGTTGTAACTCCGTAGCGTCGTTCACAGTATTATTTGCAGTTCTGGCATTTTTTTTTTGTGTCTTCTCCTGAGGACATTGTTCCTGAATTTTTGTCTCTCCTGGAGAACTAGGACAGGCAACCCATTGTCCTTCCAACAGAATCCTGAGAAAGTTTTCTGAAATTTCGTATATCTACAGGAAACAAAACCCCCAAGAAAGGAAAATAACTGCAATGAGTTGGCATTTTCTAAACTTTCGTCTGGTCTTCCCACCTGGCCAGTGGGAGATACTGCACCAGACTTCCATTTAGTATGCATCTGTGTCTTGCACACAGTGAAGTTATCATACATTCCATAAAGTGAGAGGGGTTAAAAAAAAAAAAAAAAAAAAAAAAAAAAAAAAAAAAAAAAAAAAAAAGAGGGGAAAAAAAAAAAAAAAAAAAAAAAAAAAAAAAAAAAAAAAGACAAGTTCCTAAAAGATAGCTAGACAAATGGACGAGTTGTTTAAGTTATTGATGTTCCAGTGTCTGAATCCAGTATGAGACAGAAATTTATGTATTATTTTAAAATAACTGCAGTTATATTTTTAATCTACAGAAGATTTTGGCACGTTAATATTGCACCAGAGCCATGTTTATTTCAAGTCAATCATCCAAGTAAAGCAGTGTTAGATGCTGCAAATCCATCAATACTTACCACCTCACTGCTAGAATGTATGGATGGTAAAAGCGTTGAAGTTATTTCCTAGCTGTTCCCCAGAATATTCCGTGAGGGGTGAAAAATGAATATATTTTTTAAATTAAAAATAAAAAGCTTGCTTTACTGCATTATCTCAGAGATAGTTCAGAAAAATCGTGCATTCTCTCAGAACCAGTACAGCAAGTGATGTAGTTCACCAAACACTGTCTATTCACCTTCCAGGGATTTGCTTTACAAGCAAAATTTAAAGAAAAACAAGCCCCTATTATCCAATTTACACCCAAAAACCACACTTGAAATAGAATCAGTTCAGTGAAGTGATGAACACCTGTTCATAAATAGAAGCTATCAGTGTAGTTTTCCAGTTCCCAGATTGCCATGTACAGTGTGAACTGGGAATATTGAAATGTTGTCCAGGTATTTCTTATTAATGTGCTGACTGCAGGAGAACTGTACCCATTGGAAATCAAATGGTGAGCTCCTGTGAATGACATTATCTGTAAAGAAAAAGACTTACCTGATTTTCCTTATGGAAGAAACACCGATCTGCCTCACCAGGATGGCATAGAGCATCTGATAGCTTAATAAGAACTGCTCAGGAATGTGTGACACTTAGGGCTTGGATCCACAGATACTTGATTCATCACAGATCATCAAGCAGCATCACAGATATTTGATTCACTTGAGCCTACTGACAAAGAACTGAACAGAATAAATTTACTAATAAATTTAGAGTTCTAATTTCTACAATTTAAACTGATGGTAATGGGACATGTGGTCTTACCAAATATTTGTTCTGTCTGTTTAACCTTACATATTAGTTTTCTTCTGCCACACAAAAACAAGTTGCTTTCTGTTAAAGGAGAAATCAATAGTGCAGAATCTGAGTGTATAATTAGTGACACTCCCTGTTTTTGGAAAACCCTGTTCAATAAATTTATTCCTTTTCTAAAATCCTCAGCTACTTATCTTCTCAAACCCCTCCCTCATTCCAGGGGATTCCAGTAGGTAAGTCTGCTACAAAATGTAAATCTAGTTAGAGAGTAGACTCTTTACGACCTGCAACAGCTCTCCACAGATAAATAATATCACAAGGTTAGAGATACTGTTATCATTCCTTCAACAACTGAACTCTACCAAGAGAAAGGGTATGGGCAGAAGATTCTTTCAGCATTCTCCTACCTGCACAAGTGTTTATTGGACACACAAAAAAAGGCAACTTATTCACTGTTCATCACATAAATCTCAACAGAGCATCATAAAATTAGATGAAATTGAATGATGTGCTACCAGAAAAAGTCAAAAAGAGCCTTTGCATCCCCAGAATGATTATTTCGATTACCATTTCTGAAATTGTAAGGTTTTCTCTAATTTAGATTTTATGTTTTTTTTAATGTGTTTGGAGCAAAGGTTTTCTTCTTCTAAATTTAGTAAGAGTGAAAGGCTTTTAGAGCTTTGTAAAGTTTAAAAGAGGTTACAAATGAGGTATGATTGAGTGAGTACAGTCTAGGAATGTTCATGATCTGCATCCCGATTAGGAATCATCTCAGTATTTTCTCTGGCTAGCTGGGGTAGGAAAAAAAGTTCCTTATCCTATCTGACAGTATTACCTCCAGTCCTCATCAAATGTAAGATTGGAACCGTTTGTAAAAATGGGGAAAAAAAAAAACAACTGACTTTTATTGAACTTCAAGAGTCTCAATTTGTGTTTGGTATAAAGGCATGAATCAGTTTTTATTGTCTCACTCAACTTCATGTTTGTATGTAGAAAATGTTATCTAGTATCAGTAATATTGCAGTTTACTTGGTCGGTGTCAAATAGAGTTAACCAGAATATATAGGTCGCTCCAAAAGTAATATTTACTATTTATTTCCATGGAAACTAAAACAAATGCAAAGAGAACGATAGCACTATTTGATAGAGCAAATTCTATTCTACAAAACACTATTTCTCAACATAGGTGCCACCATTAGCTACGCATTTTTGCCAGCAGTGAACAAGAGCCTGCATGCTGCACTGATAAAAATCTGTACTAGTGGAGATGCCTCGCTGTCACTGCTGCAACGCACCACCCACCGCCTCACTGTGCTCACATCCACTGTTTGGTCTCCATAAAAGTTCAGCAAGTGTCAATGAATGTCAGTGGGTGTCTTTTTTTCCACATGGAGGAATTCAATGCCACACCTTTGCTTCATCCACACTTCCATGTCAGACGCCATTGTGTCAGAGTGCCCCTCTGCTGCCATCTGTCACACGGCAACAACATGGAGCAGAATACTGGTTGGAAGATTCCACCTGTACCGCCATACCACCAACATCTGCCTCTGATGTTGTGGACAATGTCATTAAAGAGGAGACATTACTTTTGGAGCAGCCCTCTTACATCACCTTTGTATCTGATCTAAGTAGGCACAGGTCATTTTTTTTTTTTATGTGAGATCATATTACCAAAAGCTTGCCAAGATCTTAATACCATGCTGGAGTTGTAGAGGCCTACTACATTTTGTGACCTCAATTTACTTAAACTTGCATGTTTTCTACTCTGGTAAGACATAAATAAACCAGTCCTGAACACTAGGTAAGTTGCAGAGAGCGTGGTGCAACTCAGGACACTTCTACGGCCACCCCTTTCTAAAGGATAAGTGCCTTGTTCTTCCATAAACCAAGATCCCTATGGTAAATGTCCAGCTACGCATTGTGTTGTGATGGAAAGAAACATTTGGAAGAAACCAATTCACTGTCCAGGATGTTAAATATTTATTCAGTAAAGCAAGACTACATTTAAATAATGTGAAAAGGATAACTTAAGCCTCACCGAAGGAAAAAGTGGTCAGGCTTAGTAAGCTGGCTGACAGTTTAATGAAAGGCAGAGAATATTTAAACCAAGCTGTCTCACTATATTGTAATGACCACAACCTCTAGTTTTAGTAATCTCAAGTGGATTTTTTTTTTCCCATCAGCTCATAACAGTATGCCTGAATGGGCATCTTCTTGGATTTTGTTTTCCGTGGTATAACAGCAGTTCTGGGGAGAGCTTAGATCACTGTTTATTTGCTGTGAAGGGGCTGCCTTAAGGCCATAGAAGGAGCAGGATAAGGTATAACATGCTCCTGCAGTTCCTAGGTGGTGAATGACTTAGTGATAGTTGCCAGGCTGCCTTTAAGAGGCTCACTGGAAAATCTTTGATATTACACTGGGGCTCTTTTTCTGGCCAATTTACCTAAAGTTTGGTAGTGGCAGGAGAAGGGCATCTGCTCTCAGTTGGAGCATTGTATCATTGACATTGGGTCAAAACAAATTGTTTTGTATTTTTAAGTTTATTGGTATGGAAACTGTTGAATTTAAGATTTAAAATATTCAATACAAACAATTATATTGTCACTGATTTTTTATTTTACTTGCAAGTAAGGAGTTTATGAGAAGAGCAAAAGAAACTGCTGAGTTATGCTGGCTCTAATCCCTTGGTAAGCAGCACTTAAAGTGGAAGTTCTCCCCAGGGCTGCACTGATTTCAAAAGCAGAAAGAACTTATAAAGGGAAAGGAAAGAAATGGATCTGCAAGAGAAGTGTGTTGCTGGTGGTGGCGAAATGCTAGCTTGGCAGTACATGAGAATGGTGCTTTAAATGATACTTAGGTGAAGGATTTCCTGCCTTGAGTAGAGGACCCTTCCCCATTCTCATGACAACTTTGCTGTAAAAGGTGCCTTACAACTGAACATTCCACACTTGAATATCTTCCCTTCTCCTGTTCTCTTGAAAGTCTTTTTAAATCTCTTCATATTCTGTAGAATTTCAACAATAATGCAGCATATAAACTTCTGCACATGCCTGCAGAAAATTCGCATTACTGAATGCAGTTTGTGTGCTCACTCATGGGCTGACTGCACACTAGTAAGAGCTTGATGTGAATGCTTTGACCAGAAAGAACTTTGAAGTTAGCAAACCAATATTGTCCCAAAAAAATAACATATTAAATACTGATGAAGGTCTATTTCTAGCATGTTAATTACACAGCAGCAGTAAGTGTAAAAAAGAAATAGGAGGCAGAAAGCTAGGAGTTTTGTTTCTTTCTCATTCCAGCATTGTGGTTGTGTTTTATTTCCTGAACTACAGCAGCTGATATAATTTGATTGTTTTATTCCCACTCCCTACAGACATTTTGGAACACGTTTTGCCTTTGAAGTTAAAATGTAAAAAGCCCATCTGATGAGAGAATGAGAACATTGTTTTCTGAATGGCTAAGTGAATAAGTGAAAAAAAGAACTGTTCCCATGTCACAAAAGCAAAAGGCATATGTTTTGAAAAAGATTTCATAAACAAAAGTGGCTATGCACTGTTTTGAAATTACTTTATAATATTAGTCTTTATCACTTTCAGTTTCAAGTATTTTCTTAGGAGGATTATTTTGTACAACCACACCGTTCCAGTATGCTGCATGGATCTGTGCGTAAAAAGTGAGTTGGTGTTTGAAAGACTAAAAAGATGGCTCATGTTATGGGATTTGTTTGGCTTCTTTTTGTAGATTTTTTTTCTTTTAATCTGCAGATTGAAATCAATTCCTTTATGTAAGTAAAAACACCTAGCTTTGTTCGTGGTATTTCAATGTGATAGGTACATACGTATAGGTAAGAGATGCAGTAAAAATTTAGGCCCCATTCTTTAGTGAAATCTTTTTGAATTAACCTTTCAATTGATGCAGAGTCTGTAGATCCTCCTGACTGGAAGCTTGGAACCATAATGAACTTTATTCACACCATGATTTTCTAAAGGAGATTTTTTTTAATACCCCACTGCATTCTTAAAAGCACAGGCTTTTAATGAAATCATGTGGTTAATCAGTGGATTTTTTTAGTACATTTTTACATTTTATCTGCACTGTTGCACATTAGCCAATGTCACAATTCATTGATAGATGCAGAGGAAAAGACTTTGAAATTCTCCTTTGGAGCTGAAAGACTCAATGTACCCAAGTTATGTGACCCTTTTTCATTCTTATGTTTTTTTTTCCAAACATGATTAAATATTTCATTTATTAATGTTATTTCATGAATCTTAAATGAAAGGTTTTGTTTCTTTTCTAAAACATTACCTTTATATTCTATGTTTTCAGTCTTCTTTCAAGCTGTTGCATTTATAATTTCAGTCTGTCCTTACAATGGCTGTATCATGTCCTTCGCTGTTCTTTTAAAGGATCACTTTAGTAATACAATTACTTTCATATGTTACCACTTTCACTAAGATAATGAAATTTTAAAAAATCCTTTTTGTGTATGTCTTTATAGGTATATAGAGTGTGTGTATGTGTGTATATAAATACATAACATAAGGGGTTTTTTTGTAACCTGTAAAAATAAGAACTGTCTTCCCAGGTCAGATCAGTGGTCTATCTAATGCATTATGTCACTAACACAATGAAATAAAAAGTAGTATTTAGGGCATGTAGGTACCATTTTATGCAGGCTGTTCTCTTCCTACTCCACCAGCATCCAAAATTGTACAAGGATATTAAAAGAGACTTTTCTAACTTATTCCTTTTGCTACCTATTTGTGGAGTTTTCTCCGTGGTTTTTTCTGACTCTTTGAAGTAGCCAATACAGTCTGCTTCCATAGCTACAGAAGTGAATTCCTGAAGTTGGCTAATCGCTGTATGAAGTAGTTTTGGTTTGGTTTTTGTTGTTGTTTCTGGGGTTTTTTTACCCTGTCTTACTACTTTCATCAAGCGTCCAAGCTTTAGTGGTAAAGGATTTCTTATATAGGAGTTCCATATTCAATTTGTCCACCGTCTTTGCAGTTTTGTTAATCTCACTTGTATCATTCCTCAGCCCACAAGTTTTAGTCACCAATTGTATGGCAGCTGCTTCATAACTATGATCATTTCAGTTTCCCTTCTCTGTGCTGTTTACCTCTACTGCATCTTTTTTTTTGAGTTGAGGTGGCCAGAAGTGCACACAAAATACTCAAGATATGGCAACACAGAAATTTTACGTAGCAGCAGAGTGCTACCTTCAGTCTTCTTCTCACTGTCCTTCCCAGTGGTACCCAACATTTTGTTGTCTTTTTTAGTGCTGCCAATGATTCAGAGAACTGTCAAAAAAAAAAAAAAAAAGTTGCTTCTACAAAGTTTTAACTCTCAGTTCCAAGGTCAATATCAGGTAAATGTTGTTTCAGATGTTTTCTTCTAGAAGGAAAATATTTTCACTATAGACTTATCTATAATGGAGTTCCTTATATCAGTTTTGATAACCCGCTTTGAGACATCCTTTTCAGAATTCCTTTAACTAATAGCACAGCATCTGACTATTTGAAAGAACGACAGATTTGCAGATTTCACTGTTCACTTCCTTCTCCAAGCTACCAATAAAGATGTTGGACCAATCTATCAGAAGTGATCATTTGTGAGACCCTACCATAAGGTGAAATTGTTCTGCTAGTAATAAAATGTTAACTTGTTAGTGATTTGTCGACTGAAATAGCTGTACTCTTGTATCAAGTTCTTTTTATGCCAATTCCTCTAATCCTGAAGAAGTTACCTCAAGGAAAAGTCTATTTCCTTTCCTTATTTTCTCTAGGTGTGATGCCACACTGACTTGTGCACTCTTCCCTCTTCATCTGCATTTCCTCAGCTACTTGAAGATATTAAGAATATTTCCTTTTGCTATTCATAGTCACCTGCTTCCAATCAAAAGTGCCACATGAGTCATATTCTTAAGTCTTTCCTCCAAAAGATAATTTGTTTCCCTCTGTTGTGCTTGTCAGTGTGTTGGATTACCTCACAAGCATTCCTGAGTTTTGGTTCAGAGCAGGAATGGTGGTATCAATATTATTTTATGGATGTAGAAATGGAGTGCAAAAAGAGTCAAAAGGTGATTTGAATGAGTTTTTCTTTTTCCACTTTGGTTTTACACATGCACACACTGAGAGATAGGGGATAGGTGTCCTCAACAGCAGGTGGTCCTGGTGAAATGCATCTTTACATTGGTATTGGGGTATGGCACAGCGTAATTTGTAGAGGTAGTGCAGGATTTAGGCTGAAAAATTTCCCCTGTGCCACTATTGTGAATGATACTGTCCCATTTTGTATTGTTTGTCTTGAGGCCCTAATTCTGGGTAAGAGAGAAGTTTGCAGTCTATTCGTCAGTGGACTTCCAATTGTAGGAGTCCTGCACACCTGTTATTGCAAGTAGGAGTTGGTGTGAACTTGAGTTGACGTTTTACTACTTAAAAGGTAGTTTAAATGTGACTTTAGTTCAAAGATTTACTGAAATTGTTGAGCAAAGTTCCTGAACCATGTCCAGGTCTTCCCTTCTGAGGTTAATTCATTCTCTTTGGTTGTGGTGTCACCAGATGGCTGAAAGTTTTGTGGCAGTAACAATGCCAAGAATTTAATATAAATTCAATCGTTTCACCTTGTAATTTCTTTTTCTTGTGCTTTGAATAGTGTTTTATTTTCTATTTAACCTGAAATTAAACTTTTCTGACCTGGATCCATTTTGTCACCTAACTTTTTCAGAAACATTTTACCTTCTATACTTGCAAGAAAGTAGTGCCACTTCAGCTCTTCAGTAACTGTCAAAATAGAAACTTTGCTGTATTCATGCACATACATTCCTTTTTCAGTTTATCTTTTAGTGAAACACATTCTGCAAATTCCTGATGCACACATCCTTCTTTTTTATGGTCATTCTCCAGAGAAGTAAACTGCCAGGCTATTTTGTAATCATCTTTGATGTTGCAATAAATACCGTGGTCTTTTAAGTTTTTTAATCTTTAACCAGTTAAAGAACAAATCAAAGAAGCAGATTTCTAGATTTCTTTCTTTTAAAAGGAATATAGACACAGTAGATAAGTTGAAGTCTGTGTTTGCTGTATATTAAAATGCTTTCCCACCACAGGAAGACAGAATTTCATTGAGCAGTTTGCAGACAAACTTGACTCAATTTAGGCATTTTATACTAATATAAATATGTGTATATTCAAAATGTGTAGTTATTTGCACATATAAGCATGTATTCACAGGACTAATGTTTTAAGTCACCCATGCTTCAGTATGCATCGAAGTTGCCTAGTGAATGTGCGCAAGCAGAAGACTGTATACTGATGTGATTCCAGGCAGCAGGCGAAGTCTGACTGCACAAAAGCTTTGCCCAAGTCAGTGGCTACTGGTAATGTCTTAACAGAATCACTTGATGTGTGTGCCCGTATTGCCTGTTTCAGGGAAACTTGTTGGTCCTGTTTTAAAACCTACTAGCATATTACTGGATATTAGAGTGAACTGTCAAAAACTCAACTGAGATACTCAACTGAGAGGAAAGTCTTCATCTGTAACCTGTAATGCACTTGCCTTCTCTATAATCAGCAGAGGCATCTCTCCCTCCACTTTCTTTCCCATAAGCTGCTTGGCTAGTGATTAAGTCATGCAGGGGACAACCTCTGCTTTAGGCAGATAATCTTCCTGTACCTGACACTCTTGGGGATCACATTGTACCAGACCTTGACTGCCTTTCTTTAAGGGGTATAAATTTAGTCACTGTTCATTCAGACTTGTCCAAACCTTTGGAAGTTGATGTTATTTGTCAGCACCAGGCACCAAGGGTGACCTAGTACAGGCCACCCTCACCAGCCAGCGCAGAACCACAGGGTCTGAAGATGATGAGCAGGGATGGATGTTGGTAACAGGGTCCATCACAGCCTCTGACATGGTGAAGTGATGAACCAGGTGCAGGGTCCATCCGGCAGCCAGGGCCATCCCAAGGTGGGCTGTGTGGAGACATTAGGGGCTGAAAGTGCCCTCAGGGGTCTATCACTAGCACTTTTTAAAATGTAAAAGGGATTAAATGCTAAATTTAGTGCAGCAGGATGACTCTGCTCAGTTCAGGAAAAAGTCCTGTACTGAGGCATTACATCAGGGTCTGCACCTCCCTTTATCAGTACATGCAGTAGCTCTGAATGTGTGTTGTTCTCCTGGCATTTGCTGTGTAGGAGAGTGTGTGCATACATTAGTTATTCTGAAGTGGATGCATTTACTTGAATTTATATTAACTGTGTTAAATACTAACTCTTTTTAATCTTTAGTTATATGATTGTAATTTCCTTCTCTCTTTTTGTTGTTTTTTGTTGTTTTATTTCAAGTTTTTTTGCTGTGCGAGAACAAACCAAAGCAAAGCATGAAATGTTGAGTTTGTAGGTATAATAGTGGTATGTACAAGAAACATGAGAGAGCATGTGAAGATTAAGTTTCCCTCTCTGGCAACTGCTCTATAGCAGAGCAGGTTATCTGGTTTCTGCATAGCAACAGAAGCTCCAGAGGGATTTTTTCAGAACATTTACTCAGGGTGGATGCTCTGCCTATACGCTGCTCTTCATGCTGACCTCAATCTCCAGATGACAAGGGAATTTTGATGATGTGTTTCTGCAGAGAGGTTTCAGGAATAGCACTGAAAGTCTTTAGAAATTCTCTGTATTAGTACATATTATCAACATGTAATTAAACTGTTATGCTAACTGTTACATAGGTCAGCTTCGAAGTACAAAAAGTAGCAGAAGATGAGATAAAGGGAGGGCACAACTTTGAGTTTAGCCTTGCACCAGACATGAGGTTAGCAAAAGGTCTTTTAGTCTCTCTCTTCCTAAATAGTGATAATTCGGTGATAATTTCATGCTGGTCTCTCTGAATGAAAGATACACTTCCCAAAGTGTAGATGAGTTTCTCTTCTCCCTTTGCTGCAGTCAAGCTTGCCCTGTGGGCTCCCGTAAAACTGAGGCCTGACACATGTGCTCCTGACAGCTCAGCAACGTGAGGCAGTTCCCAAGGTTCTAGCACCAGCAATGCATCATCCCTCAGCAAAGGCTGCACTGCTCTCAGATTGCTGGATCAGATTGCAGATTGGGAGCAGATGCTCTGCAAGCACTTTTCTAAGTGTTCTTTTGAGTAGTTATCTCACTGTTACTCCCTGCCCATTCTAATTCTACCCCTTCTCTTGAGTCCCTGTGCAAAGAAACTTAGTGTTGCAACAGTGGAATGTTGCTCTGTCACTGGGTCTTGTCATGATACTTTGCAACGAATAATAGTGTGCGTTTGAGCTCAGTGTACTTCTTCTTTGTATCTGTACAGTCTGAAGGACTGAGCTTGAATATGAAGAAATGAGGATCAACATGTCATTGTGACCATCATTATAGAGTAAAATGAATTAACAGGTACAAGAACGGAACAGTCCTGAAATAAAAGTTGGAATTAGATATATCTAAATAGAAACATTTCCTAACTTATTTTAGAGATGCAACACATCTATTTTTGCTGTCATAATTATTTTGTTATGGCTCAATTGAGTTCCCAGAAAGAAAGTCTCCTCAGTAAAGAATACAGAATAATATTATGCATTTTTCCTTTCATGTGGATGCAGACACTGTTACTCATGTTAATGTGTCATTTTAAGGAACTTGAAATCCTCTGCAAGGTTTTGTTAGTACAAATGCAACTATTTTTTACTATTCAGAACATCATGTTCAAGTGAACTGCAGAATATAAGTTATTTCTGGCATCTAGGGCATGATTTGTGAACTGATATGACAGTATCTCATATAAATTTTCCATCTGGATGATCACAGTGCAGTAGAAGTTTCTTGCTGTGTTGTCAAACTAGAACCAACTGTTGTCACTGGCTGACCTTTGTTTTTAAGTACGTGGGAACATTACTGAAACACTTCACATCATAGAGAAGAGCTGTTTCTCTGGTAGTGAGTGTCTTTATGTAGCCAAAGAATTCATTCATCTACTTCTTTTGAATGGAGCACAGGATTCCCTGTTCTCCCTCTCTACAAACTGTCTAAAAGTACAAATGAGCCAGTTCCTTACCACTTCATCTCACAAAATGTCCTATAGGAGTCAGTGGCCTCAGTTTATAGCTAGCTAGCATCATCCTTGCATTCGTCCAGAAGTCGTTTGTAATTAATGTTCCTATCAGAGCATTCCTTTGCATGTTCCTCACAGCTCCCTACTATTATAATCAACTCAAACATTTTACACTAAGTAAAATAATGTAAGATTACTCCCTGACCCACCTACTGGTGCATACGTAGTGTTATGTATTCATCAATTTTACACACACCAGAAAACAATGAAACTTTCGCTGGCATTGTTTTAGGACCTGATTTTATAACTTTTCAGTCAGTTGACTGAAACTCTATAAAAAAAAGGTACTGCTGAAATATATCACTGTGATATAAATACTTGCCCTTGCAGCTAATTACTTCTATTTTTTTTTAGTGATAATGGATAATTTATCAGAAAATTGTTGCCAGATGAGTATTTTGTGCCATGGTTTTCATTTTCTTCCTTAATTAGATTCCTTTTCGTTGTGATACCACTGCTGCGAGGCCAACTGGCTGCATTCCCCAGTTCTCTATTAGCTTTGTAGCATCTGATGAATTTTCCAGTGCACTCAAAGGCATAAACTAGGTGGCCAAGTACCATAGGGAAAGAGAAATTGTAAAGAGAAGAAAGGTTGCAGAACCAGACCAGGGGCTGAGGAGATACCTAAGACACGCACATTGTAACATTTTCTGCATAATGACGTTTTGCAGGCTTGATAAAATTTTCTGCAATATACATCAGGCCATTAAATGAGAGGTCTTTGAAATTATCTCACCAGAACTATTCTTCTTTCCAAACAACACTGAAAGAAAACAAGATCAAAGAATTTCTTAAAAGACTTTTTTCACGGCTTATCAGTCGTCAAATGAAGGTATTAGAGAAATGGCCTGAGAAGCTTTTCCTACTTGATGCCCCCTTTTGAAGTGACTAGAACCACAAAACACACCATTTCTGCAGAGGATTCCAGTTGTGTTTCTCCCTTCTGTCAGAGAAAGGGCACAAAAAGCATCCTATACGAGCTGGCACATTGCTGGGGTCCCTGCTCTTGCCCCGGGGTGTGCTTGGGCTTTTGGGGGAGCAGAGCCCTTTCTTGAGCTCACCAAGGAACTCATGGTTCCCCATGCTGCATCTTGGGGCAGAGATTGAAAGATTTGTGTCTGTTGCCAGAATGGTCCATTGAGTAGAGGACACATCTCTCTCCTGAATAACTTGGGGTTAAAGATTTTCCCAAAGATATGTCTTTTGTTTCCATTCATTTCTAAAGTTAGATGGTAGGAGACTGAGCTGATGAAATAACAATGCATGTGACTTGTTCTGCACCTTCATTGCAAGCTGTTGGCTAACAAAGTCCACATTTAATCCTGATCTAAACTCCATCCAAATTAAAGATGGTCTCACCATTAAACTGTGTCAGAACATTAAATATTGCATCATATGTGTCACTGAATACATTCATATAGGCAGAAACCTCAATATCCGTTAGGATAGAAAAACAGGGAGAAAATAGAAAAAAGTAATTATAATTCTTTTGTGAAGTGAAAAGTAACCATAAAAATGAAAATGTTTACATCCACATAATACTATTTAAGAGTCACAGTATGAAATTCTGGTCTATTCAGGAAATTCAAGAAGAGCTAGAGTTTTAGATTGTATTCCCCCTGCCTGAGTAAAATTAAAGCTATATGGGAAGTAGGCTGACAACTCTCCACCCAACGTTTTTGTGCTACATTGAATTAGTCTAAACTTTATCATTTTAATAACAATTTTAATGATATTTTGAACCATATTTTCTTTTTACTTGACCTAGTATGAGTCTGGTACAGCAACTAATTAAATATATACTGAGTTCAGTCAAGACAGTAATCTGAATAATTAATTATCTGGAAAAAATAAGAAACAAGGTACTTGTAGTTTACACAGGAAAAAGCTTTATGTAAAGGATGTAACTGTCATCAGTTATTCTGCTATATAGGGTGATTTGTTCCAAGGGTATAGGTTTTGTTTATATACATACCTTATCATACTTGAAAACCGATAGTACAGATGAGGACCTGTACATTTCAAAAGTGATACTGAAGTCAGTGGATCTTGCTGGTCACAGTAATGTGCAGTTAGATTGAATAATTGAAATAGTCAAATAAACTTTTATAAAGTATTAATGCTAATGGGATAAACTAAGGGTGCATTTTTGTCACTGTTTACAGATCTGGGACAGCCAGACTTTTCTTCATTTTGGACAATTTTAGAGTATTACTTAATCTGTCTTTGGAGAAATCATTAAACAATACTTTCTTCTTGAGTGACAGTCCAGATAAAACCTAATCATCTCTTGATATTTTTTTTTTTAAAAAAGTCTAGGTGGTGCCCATAATATCCTGGCAAATTTTTCCTGTTTTGAATCATAAGTTGTAGTTCTGTGGCCTACTGCCAGTACACAGTAGCTCCTCTGCACCCCATCCAGCCACTTTATCTAAACATACATAGATTAGCTATAGTTTCCATTTTGAACAGTGCTAAGGGATATGTTAAGGGCATGAAATACATGCTAGAACCTGCATTCTGCTGTAGGATCAATTGATATTCCACAGGGAGGCAACATAAATCTTCCATGACAAGAGCAACGTACCCAGCCTACTTTATTTCCATTAGAGATCTCAGACAAACATCTCACTTAAAAACCTTTTTCCAATGACTCATGCTATAGTTCAGTAAATGCTACGATGCAGATTTTTATAGCAATACAGTGTAAAGATTTTGAGAACCCCTGATTCTGAAAGCACTATTTGTAAACTAATCATTATATTAAATTTGTATTTACATGGTTTTACATGATAGGGTGGAAAGTGTCTTAGGAGAATTATTTCACTGTCTCAAGGACGGCTAGCACATCTTGAAACTATTTTCCAAACTTTAAAAGTGTTTTTATCCCACGGGTTCTCCATCAACATAGTATCTGAGGTCTCTACAAACGGAGTGGAGATGTTTCTTGATCAGTTTATAAAATCTGTAAAAATAATCAGTTCTTTTCATGAGAAACAAATATGGAGAGCACTGAAGAGCTTCTCTGAAGGCTGTATGTAACCTGCAGCACAGCTAGGAACTGATGTTTTGACTTAGTGCAAGAAGCAATACAAACTTGCAGCAGTGAGAACAGTTTGAAGTGGTATTTTCTCAAGTACAGAAACAGAATGACAATGCAGATTGAGGAATCCTTATCAGTGGTGGTTTTTAAGAGCTAGTCAGAGTAATTTCAGGTATTAGTGCAATTTCTAGGTGTGTTTTTCTAGCCTATGAGGGAGGGTAGGTTCAAGGAACACTATTCACTGCTGGTTTCTGCTGCTAATGAGGGGACTGAGAAGGAAACGGCATTTCTGGCAAGGCTGGAGATCCCACTGCAATGCAGTGCAGACAAAACCACTTTCCTTCCAGCAGACCAGACTGAAAGAGACATGCAGCTTCTGGTTTTAGGTCTTTGTGGAACAAACAAGCTTTGCAGGTAGGTCACTGGCCTACAGCAGCAAGACAGCCTCGCAAAACTGAACTGAACTGCAGTTCCCTTTGGCCTAGGTACAGCATGCCTGTTAGCTGCAGAATAAGCTGGATGACCTTGCAAGGCTTCATTATGTGGTTCTCTGGCCTTCCAGTTTATGTCTTGATTTTGAGGGCATCCTTTCCTTTAAGGACAAAATAAACAGATTCAAATTGAATTCTGGGCAAAGCTAAGTAAAACTGAGCAATAAGTCACTAGCTATAACAGTATACACCAGCTCAAGAGAAATTTGAGGGGTCTGGGTGACCAAAAAAAAAAATAAAATCTAACGCCTTTGTTTAACCAGAAGATGCAAATATCCCCATGATGTTGTTCTTTTGAAGTTTAGGATAGTGGTTCCTATGTACAGGCATTTATTACATGAAATCTGAGATGCACAGAAATTGTTACTTGTTACTTGTTACTTGGAACTCCAAGAAAGCGTTGCTACAAAACAGGAAAAACATCACAATTAGCCCTGAGAATAAATATGACATCAGAGACAGATAGTGGACCATAGTGTCTAGCTGAAAATTGTTACTCTAAACTTCAAAAGGGAATTAAATTAACAGGAGAGAGATTTTTGTTTTCTTTAACGTTATATCAGATATTCATCTTGGTTTTATATTTTTCCCTCCTAATGCTTTGATTGTGGAAGATGAGTCCACTATTCTGGTTAGTAATTCTGCTCAGGTTTGAAGGTTTTCTTTTAGTTTTGTGTACAGTGTGCCTGTGTGATTTCTATCAGAAGCAGGAAATGTTTATTCAAGTTCTGAGGGGTGGGACAGTTGCTGCAGTTTTAGGTAATTTTAAACAAACTGTTTGAGCATCCTGTTTAAATAGACTTAAGTAATCATGGTTTTGTACTAGTTGGAAAAGAATTCTATACATGTATGATATGAATAAAATATCATCTTACGCAGCATTCCAAGGCTGTGATATATTTATCTGACTTCTTGTGCAATAGAAGCTGTATCTTTGACTTTTGTTTTGGTAACAAATTTACTGGCAAAACATATCTCTTTATGTAACTATACTAGAGTATGAACTATTTTGTATTTAGCTTTACCTGTAATTAATAAACATATTTGCTTCCCTGATCTTTCCAGTAGCTTCTGGAGAAACCTAATTCAGTTTTCTGAAACTGGGTGGAAAAATGTGTATTCAGACAAAGAACTTGGTTAAGGAATCTACTGAAAACCAGGAAGAATTTATTCACATCCAATTGTATGAGAAACAAAAATGAAAGAAAAAATAGTATTTGTAGTAAGCTTATCAACAGTGAATTTTTCTTGAGGTGTGCATGTTTGATGCCTTTCCTAAATTTTGTGCTTTTAAGTGTTCTGAGGGTGGAACTGAGAGACAAAAAACAGTGTTGAGAAGGTTTGTTCTCAGGCTTCTGGCATGGATGTACATCTCACATTTCAAAGTGAGAGACAGATTACTTTCTTTTTTTTTTTGTGGTATTGCAATAGTGAAGCTCTGCTGAACTGCATATAGAGTCCCCCAGCTGATAGGACTTGTTTAAAAGGCAAAAAAAGTTTGTAGTTGTCTGATTGTGAGTGATAATTGTACTTGGTCTTATGTCTATCAATGCATTGTCTTTAAGTTGCAATCTAATGTTAATGAGATTTTAACAAACAAAGGGCAGAAAGGTTAATGAATAACAATTGAAAAGAATCTTTAAAGGACTACACAATAATTAATGTAAACAATACATCAAAGTCTTTCCATGTCTAAGCTTTCATATGGGGTTTACGTAGAAGCCTGTTCCTTAACAATGGTGCTATTCCACATATAAACAACTAATACACTGTGCAGTGTAAAATCTGTGCATCTGTTAAATCAAAACTGATTGCCAAGATTATCTGGTCTTAGTAATAGGAAGACCTTAGTCATTAATCACACCTCCACAGAAAGGAATTGAATCAAGTTTATGTCCTGAAAATGTATTATTACTGATGTTTCTGGAAGTCACTCCACTTTTCCCCATTAAAAATTTACACATTATTCCAGAACAAACAAAATATAGAAGCTCTACCCAATGGAACTTATAAAATCTAAAACTGAGCAAATGTAAAGTGGTGGTGAGGAGAGGCTGGCATAACGTGTAGACTGATGTTAACAAAACATATATAAACAACTAAAAATCAGAGAAAGCAGTTTTGAAGAGGAAAGGTAAGGGGTAAAAATCAGAATAAAGAGCAATGTGTTAGAAATGTTTTGAATGTGAAGGAGGATGAAAACCAAAATTAGGGCATAGATAAGGGAGTAAAATGAGAGAGAATGTGAAATAAGACCTCTAGTTTAAGTGAAAAGTGGTCTTCCTCTCCTGATAGTGGTAGGGATGAAGACTAGAGGAGGGGTTTCTTTTGGAATCTAGTTTGGACAGCACAAAGCATGCAGAAGGCTATCTCAATTAAGAAAGTCAAGAGGTGAGACTAGAATAGGCAAGCAGTCATGCGTTAAAATATAGTGGTTAAAACAACAGTCAGAAAACCCTATGAAAATACAAGGTGAAGTTGATCTTTTTTTTGTCTTGACTTCTAGCCTGTTTATTCCATGTTCACTTTGAAATCCTCTTACCCATGCTCTCTGCTCTGTTTTTCTTTCCATTCGGTATTTTAAGTATTCTCATTCAACCATACCTTTTCAGAAACTCAAGAAAAAGCAGGTATGACTAACGGCTAAAATAAACCCTGCAGAAGAATCTTATTTCTTCAGAAAACATATTGGCTTACTTTGCAGCACTTTTTTCTTTATAGATGCCAAGAGAGTATTAATCTGCAATGTCTTTGTTTGTGATTTTTCCTTTTATTTCGGTTTATGTAATTAAATAGTTCCCAGGACTGCTTTACGTTTATTTTGTTCATCAAAACATGCTTCTCAGATGTTATGAAACTGGAGTCCAAAAATAATGCTGTCCAGACCAAAACCATTTAATTTTCTCATGGAACACAATCAATAATAAAATCATAACTTTTATCTCATTTTTAACTGAGTAAACAGTATGTTGTCCTTTAATAATGCATAATTCTTCAGGGTGTTCACACTATCTTCTCTCATTTAAATACTTGAATATATCCTGATGATACATGTAGCAAGATGAATATAGCATTTATAATAAAGCATTACTCAGTTGCTTCATAACTACGGTTTGAGAATGAAATTCTGTCCTCATGGAACTCACAAAGGTTTTGTTGAGTCACTCTGTGTGTGTGCATACATTGTGGTAGAAAGGATATATTCAGAGTGATAGGAACCTGTATTTTCTTCGCTAACTTCCACTGAAAGATAGGGAAAAAAGTTTAAGTAGCAGAAATCAAAATTGTGCTTCTATTGTAGTTGTGAGAGTGAGGGAAAAAAATGGACTTGCCAATCTCAGCTAATTTTCTTAAAATATTCTCTCTTCTCTTGCATCCTCTTTTCACGTAAAGTTGAGTCTCAACAGATTGTGTCATTGTCCTGATCAGCGACAGCAAAAAGAAAGAAAAACAGAGAATAAGTTTACGATAATTGTTTTTATGGGAATTGGTTATATTCCATCCAAAAAGATACTATCTTCTAATGTTAAAACACTAGCCTGCTGTACATGTTCATGTTGTGCATCTTTTTGTTTGCCCTGTGATAGTGCTGGAGAATTAATATTTTCCTCCTCCAATAATCAAACCCTTTCCTAGACTCATTACGGAAAAAAGAATTTTCAAAGTACCTTTTTTTCCCATGAATTCTGATTAGGAAGCAGAAAAGTAAGCTCAGAGAAGCCAGAAAAATAACATTAAATAGAAATGTGTAGCATAAAAATGCAACAACAGAGCAATTTCAATCATAGAGCCATAAATTAAAGTTTTAGCAGATATACTGTTGGAGAGATGGTTAACTAAGCTGAGAATCTGACAGAAATACCCCTTCACATGAGAATGGAATATTTGTAATAAGAAAGATGGGAAAGAGGAGAATAGCACTGTCCAGCTCTGGGAATGGAGCTGCTACTAAATATTTTGTTCAGGCCATCTAATGATGTGATATTCCACTGGACAATCCAGACAACGTTTTCAGTTGGCTAAATTGGAGTCCTACAAAGGACTGAACCAAGAATTTTGAACTAAACACGGTTTCTGATATGTAGAATCAGCAGTTAGATGTTCGGTGAATATCACAAAAAACATTGGTTCTGTTTGGCTCAAATACAGAAGTATTTAATATAGAAATGATTAAATGTGTATTCTGTTATGTTAGGAAATAGCCCTGATCTAAAAGGACCAGCCTTTTGTGCACTCTCACTGGCAGTTGACTTTGGAAAGATTAAAATACAAATGTAAGAGGGTTCAATTTCAGCAACTATTAGACGTTACCTTAGTCAAATGGTAGTTTGACTCTGCCCAGCCTTCAGTCTCAATAGTTTTTGTGCTTGAAAGGCTGCACTGTTTCTTTCCATGTAAGATAAAATCTATTGCAACATGTTGCAAAGGGACACTTGTACAAGGAATACTCACCAGAGAAGTTCTGTCACTAGTGTAGTGAGGAGGAGCCTAAGAACAATGCCTGCATCTTCTGCTTAGAGGTGTTGCATCTTATGTTACACTACAATGCCAATATAGTTAAAGTTTTTACTTTATCTCAAAATTGACTGCGTTTTGTCTTATCCTTCAGCACTAACTTCTAAAATCATAAGACCATCTGAGAGCTTTCCCATTTTCTTTTAAAGGCAAAGGTATCATTCATACAAGTTTCAGAGGGAAATCAGAGGCACCGCACAAGGACCCATGTTTTTGCTAAAAGCAAGCAAAAAAGATGATATTTAAACCCTGCAAAAATGTCGTGACCATCATGATTTTGAAAGTTTAATATCACTAATATTAAGCATTGCAAAAAGAATAAAGATATGGCTCTAAAGTCATGCATTTTGGAATTTACAATACAACCAGTAACTTTGATGTTATTCTTTAGTAGAATTTTCTTACTAGGGAATGGTCAGAAAAATGTTGTTAGCAGTGTTTTACCAGGAATATCAGTGCACCTGGATCCTGAATTTGATCCAGTCTGGTAGTTTTTGTGTTCCCAAGATACAGGGGGAAAGGCACAAGTTTTCTTTCTGCATCCTCTTTCTGTAATTGGCAAAAACAGTAAGCCAAACATACGTAGCCTCCTCCAGGAAAAAGCCCTGATAAGTATAGCATTTAGGCAGTTAATGAGCAGGATTAAGGCATGTGTTTAAGCAAATTTTTTAATGCTATGCTTTGGAGCTGAGCCCTACACTAGATGATTAAAGGCAAACAGAAAACATTCATGAATTTCTGGACTCATGTCTATAAACTACATATTCTACAGGAATGGATTCACTGGCGGGAGACTAATTTCCATCTTCTTGGTTTTGCTTGTCTTGTCCAAAGCAATGCTGCATCTTGTCTTCTTCAACCCTGCACACGAGCCAGAGCCAAACTGGAATGTTATGTGAAAGTTGGAGAGGGGCTCTATCACCTGGTCCCGTGTTTGCAGACCTGCGTATTGTGTGACTAGAGGAGGAAATGTGTTTGTCGTGAGCTAATGCAGAGCAAGGAGTACATGCTCAGATACCTTCTCATGTCACATGAGAATTACCTCTACCTCTGTCTGAACTCATGCACATATGGATGTAGATATTAAACGGTACAAAAAGAAGGAATTTGGAAGTAGACTTACAGACCAAGGGTGGATGGGCAAAAAGCTAAGAATTTAGGGCTGTTAGTACAGTTAGGGAAAACTGTAAATAAGTGAGAACCAGTTACAATATAGGATCTAAATTATATCAAGTGGATGCGTGTCATTTCTTTGCTTACACATTCATCTGCCGTGGCAGTTCAGATCCTAAATGTTCTAAGATGCTGAGCATTATCTTTTATTTACTCTATTTTGCTAAATGCTTTTAGTTTTGATTTTTTCTTTTTCTGAAACATGCTGAGATGTGGCATTTACCTGAAAATCTCAGTTATTGTTCACAGATTAAGTTCATTTCTGGTTCCCTGTCATGGAGTAATGCTTGAAAACTTGAACTTTGAAGTGATAAGGATCAGAAGTAAATAAAAAGAACTCTGTGTATTTTAACTGTGTAACTATATTTCAGTGTCTTATGAGAGTGTGAGGCAATTTAAAAAGTTATATTAGAGTGTTTGGGATTGGTAGCACTGGTTTCTATAGTTTAACTGTTCTATTTCATTTTTACATAATTTGTGAAAGATATTTTGTAGACAAAGTAGCTAGCTGATAAGAGAAGAAATAAGAAGCCTGAAGTCTCCTCAGCAGATCTTCAGTAGTTGACAGAATTGACTTTCTCTCTTTATTGCTGTGGCTAAATTTAAAAAGAAACAGCAGCATTTAAGGGTCTCTGTTACATAAAATTGCTTATAATTCTGTATTTGTATATGTTGATGCATGGAGGGGTATGTCTATGCACATTGCTTATTAATACATTTTTATTCTATTCGTTTTTTGTCATTTCTCTTTGAGATTCGTGTCTCTTTTTCTTTAGGTTCGGGGGTTTTGGTTGTTAGCTTTTTCAGAGTTGCAGTGTTTGTTTCTTTCCTTTCTTACGCAAATGCTGCAGTTGCCTGAAGTGCAGCTTGAAGCAGTCCTTTGTGTGACTACAAGAAATTAGCTAAATAGCACTGTTTAATTAATTTCAGGACCGCCTCTTTTTCGTCATGGAATATGTAAATGGAGGAGACCTAATGTTTCAAATCCAGCGCTCACGCAAATTTGACGAACCTCGATCCCGCTTTTATGCAGCAGAGGTCACATCAGCACTCATGTTTCTTCACCAACATGGCGTCATCTACAGGTACTTTTTTGATCAAAAATAAAGTATGCTTGAGGCTCAGGGCTGGTTTTGGCTGAAATCCTCTGTCTCTTAGCAACCAGATTTAGATTCGTTGTTTGTTCCAATTTGCTTACATAGAACTTTTTTGGCTGTTTATCATTGAGAATGTTAACATTTGAATAGCCTCTGCAGCAGTCGCCAGCTGTGTGTGCCAGTTTTGTATTATAGTACAAATAAAGCAGTTTTGAAAAAGCTTGGCACATTGTGAACCAGAGGTGACCTTTCTGCAGATCAGCGCAATCTCTTCACTTTCCTCTCTATGCCATAGATTTCCTCTCGTTTTCTAACTCCCTGCCACTTCCTGCATTTGTTTGTCCTAGTTGTCTTCACTCTGATACAATCGGGATAGTAGTTTGCAATGCTTTACGTATGCCCCTTCCTCTTGACTGTTTGGGTGAAGTCTTAGTCACCAGCAGGAAGTGGCTATCTGTAGACAATTTTGATTTGCTTGCCAGTAACCCACATCCATTTGAACACCCACCCCCACAAATCTCAAATCTTGAGCGTGCATGCACAGACACAGAGATGTGCATGTTGTTGCTATGTTATCAAGAATGCATTTAGGTATATGCATTCGTTATTAAAAATAATGAATCACTTCAAAAAATTTCACCCTGATGTCAATGCATTTAGTAAGCCTTTTATCCTGACATTTCACCCGTCTCTTTTATTTTGTTTGCTTGTAGCAGACTGCCATTGCTTGTGATAAATTCAGGCTTTCACAAGCAGAGTGGTTTACAGATTTTGTGATAGAAGTCTGTCCTGTTTAATAAAGAAATTGAGTTCTAACAGTTTTGATATTCTTACCCTCTTCTAGGTGATCATTTCTGATCTGAGGTAGGGCAGTCAGTCTCACATTTCTTAAACAGAAACATCAAGATGAGGATGTGGTATTTGTCACATCCTTGAATTCATGTTAAGGCTCCTTTCAAAAGTATTAGAAATGGAAAGTGAATTTTAAACATTTGGTAACCAGAACTGAGCAGCAAATTCCATCAGAAACCGTTGGCTTTCCCACCAACTGGGACAAAATTCCCAAAAAAGGAATTTCCTTTTCAGAGAAATCACAAACAGCAGGAGATTGCATCTTCTGAAGAAAATAGGTATTACTGTGAAAGCAGACTTTCAGTCAAAAATCTAGTCATCTTTAGAAACCTTTTGCTAGTTCTTCATCTCCATCTCTAGTTCTGTGCTGCTCAGCTCAAGAAAGACAGGGAACATCTAGAGAGAGTCCAGCAGAGTGCCGCAAAGATGATGAGGGGCCTGGAGCATCTCCCCTATAAGGAAAGGCTGAGAGACCTGGGGCTGTTCAGCCTGGGGAAGACTGAGAAGGGGATCTTATCAGTGCTTATAAATATCTAAAGGGTGGGAGTCAAGTGGATGGGGCCGAGCTCTTTATGGTAGTGCCCACAACAACAACACAAACAGGCACAAACTGGAATGTAGGAAGTTCCATACGAAAATGAGGAAAATCTTCTTTACTTTGAGGGTAACGGAGCAACGGAATGAGCTGCCCAGAGAGGTTGTTGAGTCTTCTTCTCTGGAGATATTGAAAACCTTTCCTTCGTAACCTGTGATTCTCTGACCTTTTATTAAGGAAAAATTTTGTTTGTGTACTGGGTTGGAATTTCTGCTCTACCAGTCTATAGCATAGGTGTATTTTTAAGTGCTGAAGATCCAAAACATTTCTTTCCTTTGTTGCCCATAGAATATTTCCTAATCCTTCTCTGTGTTTATTTTCAAAGCTATATATTTGTACATTATGTACAGAGTGATCATTTCAAAATTTTCCAAAGTATCCACTAAAAGGGAACAGACAAGTTGGATGCTTTAAAAACTGAAAAAAATTGAGAATTTTTTTTCCATGAGAAGACTTGAGCTTAATTCCTCTTTCTGAAAGATGGAATTTAGATACTTCATAATCAGCAGTCAGGGTAGCCATTTCTTTGAAACATCAAGAAAGAAAATTCAAATTGGTTAAATTACTTTCTAACTTTTTTATATCAATGTCCATTCATTTTCCGTCTTACATCCCTTCTCTCATCCTTTAATAGACATCCTCTTTTCACTCCTCTTATTCTCTTTTCTCCCTCCATTTCTTCTTGTCTTTTGTGTAGCTTTTGCTGTGTTGGCTCCTAGATGCATTTAATCACTTGATGTGTATGTGTTCCTTCTATGGCTTTTTATCATAATCGAAATACATTGATCCCAAGAAAAATGTCATTATGATGAAACAAGGCTTTGTAATTTAAACTTTGCAAGGTACTCTCAACTTCTGATTCAGAAACTATGTTGACATGTCTATGGCATGCTACAGAAAAACACTAAAATTGTTAGTGGCATGTTCTATTAGGTGTATTGTCAGAGGAGGCAAAAGAAGAGAAATAGCATGGGTTGTAGGATGAAAGTAGTAACTGTAAAAAGCAACAAGAACATTACAAATACATCTAGTTGTATTCTGCTTTGACACAGGCTTTTAGATCTGGACATAAGTAAGTTCATAAGGATAGGTCATTTTCTCAGCTAGAAGGTTCTAGGAGCTTCAACGATATATAAAATCTGTAATCCAGTTACTCCATAAAATACAAGTAGAAGAAAGAAGTTAGAGATTATCTGAAAAGAAAAAATCATAAGAAAATGTTGCAATTCATTTGTGTTCTGCGAGGCTGTAGGAGAATGTTTTTGTTAAGTGTGTTTTAGAACATCTATCTTGCACAGTACAGTTTTGGACTTATTATTTGGAATCTCATTGCCTCATTTATTACAATATTAAAAATGCATTGGAATAAGTCATTCTTCCACATCTCCAAAGCTCTTTATTAGCTGGCAAGCAAGGAAAGAAAAAGGAGGGGGGAAAAAAAAGCTATGCTCTTGAATAACTACCACTCATAACTACCTAACCTGCCTTCAGAAATTTTAATAAAGAATACTTGTCTTCTGTGTAATTATATCTCTAGAAAAAACATTGTGGTATGAAATTAATGGTTATTCTCCAAAGTGGGAAATGGTGCTTGTGTGGGCAACACTTCAAGGAAAGTGGGGAATATATAAATAAACTAAGATGTTTCATGGAAATGCAAGGTTTCAAAATAGCTACTGTAACTTCTGATCTTTTTTCAGCCATGTATGTGGAAGTATTTGTTTGGAACTAAACATAGTTATATTTTTGGAAGTAAATAACTAGCTTTAGCTCGTGCTTTGGCTTGTTGGCTAGATTTTTAGAAAGTACTATGATGATACTGAATGATCATCTTTTTTAATAACTAGTTTATCCTCATTTCCCCTGAAGTTCAAAGAGAAAGCCAGCTCCCTGTTTGGCAATAGAAATTATTCTGTAAGTTTGCATCTTAGCAACTGGCACAGCTGTTCCCAGGCTTATCCAATTATCTATGTACTCACTGTAGTTAAGCACCTTCCTTTTGTTTATGGAGTTTATATTGGAAGTAAAGATGAAGCTCAAAGTTTTTATAAATAAAGATTCTGCTGTTACTAAATTTGTCCTGCATGAATGATAAACTTTAGGATAATTTTCTGTGACCTTTTTGAAGGGTATATTGTTAGTGTCATTGTAGCAGAAACGCTTCAGCAACTTAAGGAAAATACTTGCATTGTATCTGCCACCTTCCCTCTCATCTGGCATGCAACTTTTCAAGCACATGTCAAGTTGGGGCCTGACAACACAAGCAGAGTCGATCAAACTACAGAAATTTCAGTTACTGTTTCTGGCAGTTATTGTTGTTTGTGCTGTCCAGTTGCACCATTTTGAAAAAAATGTATCCAAACTTCAGGAATTAAGGACTAGACTATGAATCTCATTTTGCTTGCAAGCTGAACTGGACTTAAAACTTGGTGATGAAAGTTTGTGGACTGTGTTCATTGTCACCTGTCTGTGGAGTCTGGTTTTATCGTCAGCTTAATGTATCTTCTCATGTAGAGAAGATGCACCAAACTGGGTGTTAAGAAACCACAAGTTCCATACCTCCTCCTTTACTGAATCTATACTGCATTGCAGTACACTTTGCACAGATGTGTAAATGTGAAGTGTTCTCACTTAACCAGCAAGTGTTGATAGATCGAGTACAGGAATTCTCATGTGGGTGTCTCTGGCTCTTATTGTAGGAGTTCCAAGTGAGGTGACACAAGTGGCCCGTTCTGACCCAGAATACATGGAAAGAACAGTTGTCTCCCCAGGCAATGTCATCAACACGAGGGTGGGGCACCACCTCATGAACACACAAACCAGTGTCCCCTGTTAATATTTGATTGAGGAAATAACTGAGTGTGCTGCAAACCTTGTTTCAGTGAAGATCTGAGGTGCCAGCTGTTGCATGTCATAGTGACCTCTAGTGTGATCCAAGACCATTCAAGTAATTCTGTGAGGTGCTGTCACTGAAATACAGAACAAGGAAACTAAATGTACACAATTTCAGTTTACTGGAAAGGATTTAAAATATCTTGATTGGGAGATTAGTGTCATCTGCTTTAGTTTAACTCATTCTTTTGGTTTCAAACGTAAGGTCTGTGAGAAGACATTGCCTTCCAGTTGCACAGCATCTGGTCACAGGGGAATCCTCATTTGTAACTTTGGGTTATCATGCTGCTCAGTAACATGAACTAACAATCCATCCTGTAACTTGCTGCAGCTTTCTGAGGCTCTGTGCACTCCGTAATTAGTGTGTTCGTTGCGATGAAGGATATATTAACACTGAATTGAGGAGAATGTGAATATAAATATGCTGGTGCCAATCCTGTAATACCTGCAGGCTTTTTTCATACACAAATACCCTAAAAACTTGTTTGAACACTAACTGAATTTTTCCTTGGATTATCAGTTCTCCTGGCATTCCCGTTTATCAAGGCAGCACACACCGGTGTTTCAGCAAGAGCTACTTAAAATTAAAAGCGCTTTCATTAGCGTGTTTTTATGAGAAATAAGAATATTTAGAAAGTCTGACTTCAGTGTTGGTTGTATGATTCAGTGCAACCTTGGCAGAGTAACGAGAAGTTATATTTACACTGATGAAAATGTTGCATGGTCAGTGGTTAACACCTTAAAATTTGTCATTCTCCCAAGTTACCTCACTGTGTTATTTCTGAAGAGTAGCGACCAAATAAAATTCCCCTCCCCCCATTTTTTAACTGTTTAAAATAAAAAACTCAAACTAGGAGGCAGTTAGACAGGGAGCACGTCGGTTTAAATGTGTTTGCAAGTATGTGACGTTCATCTTATTGCTAACCTAAACAATTAAATTTTAAATTGCTGCTTGAGCTATGGCTTATGAATGAGAGCAAGAAAGACCCTGTACCTCATAGAGCAATATTCAGACCTAAGCACAGCAATATCCTGAACGCTACCCCTTCCCCTCATAAACGTTGCAGGCATCTGCTGCAGGGAAGTTAGTTTGCTTCTGGCTTAAGTGAGCAACAACTTATTATTTTCATCATCTTCAGTGATAGCAGGAGGCAAGGTGTGAGTTGCACTGCAGTGTGTGGCTGGGTCCCAGTGCACCCAGAGGCTGCTGCCAAAGCTGTACCACTGGACTGATGCTTTCTGCCGGATTTGTGCCTTGGGGTACATGCGTGCTCTGCTCTGCATGGTCCGAGTTTCCCAAACCTAGTGGGAGCTCTGATGGGATTTTATTCAGTGGCCTCCCACCTTCTTTGCACTTTTTCTTGCTGGGTCTAGCCAGACCAACAGTCATGAAATGCATAAATAAGCAGGATGTCTTCCCGCAGGAAAAGGCAGTGGGCTGGGGTGGAGAGGAGCTGAGCTGAGGGAGATGTGAAGCAGGAAGAAGGGCTGGTTCCCAGGCTTCTGGCATTCGGACCGAGGGAGTCCACCCTGCCATCTGCCTAGCTTCTGCTTTGTGCTAAAGGCTGCTGTTGGATAGGAGAGCCTTTGACAAGGTTTCCAGCTGTGGAAGGATGACTACAGACTGTGGGAATAGGATATGAACCCCACGGTCTTGCCAACAGTAAAATGCTTTCTAAATTTCTCTTCGTTTTGGAACATAAGAAAGTCTTTAGTTGGCTCTCGCGTAGGAGTAGGGTATGCAGAGGAGCATTGCTGGGCAGTTAATAGAAGGACAGAGCAGCAACACTGACCTCATCTGGGTAATAGCAAGGTACTTCCAGGGGGAGTTCCCAGTAGCAAGGTCAGCATTGTTTTTTTGCTTCGTGTTTATTTGATGCAAGATTTTCTTGTTTAATGACCGTTTGTATAGAGCTGTATTGTGTAAATAAAGCTGTGACCTTTACCTTCTGATAACAGTATAGGAGTGAGTTAATATTAAATGAGAGAGGGCAGGGAGAGGGAATCTGCCAGGGTTAATGCCAAGTTTACATTCCTGCAAGGGCAGCCATGTTCCGGTACACTCGGTAGAAAGACCAACAGCACTTCTGAGCAGATAATAGCAGCAAAATGCTATAAAGCATGTTTATATTTATTTCTGGATAAATGTCAGTGATTTTAGATGATTGATGTTTGCGCTTTTGTTTTTATAACAGGAAAAAATGTGTTATCTTTCTTTATTTGATAGGAAGATTTTAACTGAGAAACCTATACAAAATAAAAAAAGCACAAGAGTTACAGCACTGAACTGTAAAACTGAAATGTACTGACATAAGGCAATCCCTGCAGTTTCCCTAAAACGCTGAGGCATGGCTTTGTTTCTGCAGAAACATGTACACCAGAGCCAAACAAAGTCATGTTCTTCAGTTTTCTAGCAGAAGAAAAAGAGTGGTTTTTGTTTCTCATTGTGTTTAAACTCTGAAAGTTCTCTTGAAAGTTGATTCTGATGCAAACAGATGAAAGTTAGGACTAAATTTTGCTGTGCCCTTCAGTCATGTTTGTCTTCAAACAATGGAAAATATTTCTATAACCCAGTTGCAGTGGTGTTGAAACTATGTCATGTTAAGGGTGAGGCTTTGCCTTTTTGCATGCTATTAAGTACTTCTGCCAAAGTCTCACAGTAATACAGAAAAGGGCACAGCAAATTTGGTTCTAAAGTGAAAGGCATTTCACAAAGTTTTTGTCATGCTCTTGGGATGCAACAGAAAAGTTGGATAGGAATGCAAAATGTTAGTCGACAATATGCAAGGAACTATTTATTGTTTTTAAAATATTAAAGATGCTAAACAACCTTGAAAGAAAATTCGGATGATATATTTTGGTAAAGACATTTACATATGACTTTTTCTATGTTTTCATAAGAACCTTGCTACATTTGGCTCAAGGTTTGCATGTGTTCTCTTTGCCTCCTTTTCCCCCTGTTTTAAAAAGGCTTATCTGTTAGACACCGCTCCAGCAAACATTCCTGCTTGCAGATCTCTACTCATAGGCTGATTTTGATTCTGTGAGACTATTCAAAAGTCTATAGTAAGCAGCTTCCTATATGAAAACCCTTTGGTTTGAATTTAGATACTGCAAATGTATTTACTTTAAAATAGAAAATCTTCACTATTATTAAAAAATGTGTTATTTTGCTTACCCCTGCAAAAAGCTCAGGAAAATGAGAATGTAGCTAATCCAAAAGGTAACATAACTGAATTACCATTGAAACTTTTGAAAATATTAAAAAATGTCCATTTAGATGGCAACTTTGCATTATTATGTAAGAGAACAGAAATAATACTGCTTGCTAGGAGGTTAACTAAAATGTCCAAATTAACTGATCTAGAGAAAAGGCAGCTAGCAAGAAACCCAGCATTTTGGGGAGTGCTTCAAAGTCTTTCCTGCCACCAGAATAAACAGTATTGGGATTACATCAGGAGGACCCTGGACAGACTAGGTGTAGGGTAACCAGGGAATCAGAAAATGGAACAGAATGGATCAGGTAGTCGGGGTTGTGCTGAAAATCACCTGAAAGGTGAGGAGTGTCAAGGCCAGAGTGTAAAGAGTCACTTAGCTTCCTTTCCTGCATAAAAATTGTCTGCCCTGTCCTTTGGCGCCAGTTGTTCCAAACAGACAACAGTCCAGAGTGGCAGACAGGCAAAAATACATTGTCTTCAGTGATAGAAAAAGATCCTCCTGCTGGCACATCTTCAGTTAAGTGTTGCTACCTGGGTTGCACAAATTGTTGATTGCCTCTGCCAGGAACTCTTCTCCCTGTGACTGGTGCAGGAGGCCTGGGTGTATCTGCACTGTGAAACACCCAGAGATGGATGGAGCCAGGCAGGGCAATTCTCCTGCCATGGCCAGACTGAGTTTTGCTCCCCTGCACCACATATTTTTGTTTCTGGGTGTTTTTTTTTCTTTAAGTTTTGAATTCACCCTGTTTATAGTAAATGTAATGTTTAATAACATTTTTGACTGAAAGCATCATAGAGTTACTTTTCATGTTGATTTTATATTACATTACTGCAAGGCCTTTAGTTGAGGGGAAAGAGTATATTGTAGCAAAACAATGTAAAGATGAAGGATAGATCTCACGACTCTGATAACCAAAAAAAAGGTGGTCTGCTTACTTTGGTGATTCAATGTTTTGGATTCAAAAAAAACCTCCAGCATGACTTCTTCCAATGTACTTGCGAGATACATCTTCTCTTCTTACCTCCTGATTCTGGAATTTATTTCCAGTAGTCAGCCTTGCAAAACAGCAATGGGAGAGAAAATACAGGGGAAGGTCAGTAATAATGCCAATACTTACGTAAATATACCTTTTCCTCCAGGCTTTAATTTACCCCTGCTGATGTATGGATCTGTCAGAAAATAAATTTCTTCAAAGCATGTCAAATGCAAATAGTATATGCAGTTGTGTACATTTTTAATGTTGATTTGACAGTGGAAGTTGTAAAACTATTATTCACAAAGTATTCCAGTCTTAGGGCATATGATTGCCATTCAGAGAGGAGGAAAGGATGATATTGATATCTGTTCAACAATTGATATCAATATCACATCCAATGCGGTTGCAATTCAGATGGAGAAAAAATGCCCTAAGAAACAAAAAAAGCTAGGTGACTAATAACCTGAACCGAGGAACTTTGTGTGTGCAAAACTTGAAATATTAAAATTAAGTGCTAAAAAGTAAACATTATAACACTTCAACAAGTATTTACTTGATTTATTATAGGTTTCCAAGGGAGATCCTATGGTCTACTAACACTCATTTTAAAAAATGCCTAAATATATTCTAACAAACACAAATAATGAGTCAGATGAAATTGCTATGGTCAGTTAAGTGGGTAATGGATATTTAAAAGCTTCCAAACATCAATAAATTTGAAACAGCTCTGAAGGAGTCTTGTAGAACAAAAATAATATGCACTTAAGAAACTGCCTGAGTACATATTTGCCTAAAGTTAACCACCAGTAAGAGGACAGCAAGTGTTTATGGTGCTATATACTGAGGACATAAAAAAGGCATACCAAATGTCTACCAGTTCATTTGTTCATAATTTCTAATAAATCCAAAGGGGACTATGCAGTTTATAATGCTACATAAATATTATAAAGACGCCCTGATTCTCATTTATAGGAAAAGTTTTGAATACCTAATAGAATAAAAAAGATCCTTGAATTATGAAGTGGGGAAGGAAACAGCAGCTCAGCAGTGAACCACTTGCTACAAGACTGAAGGCTGTGCTTTGTCAGCCTCCACAAGATCATAGTGTGTGATACATGGACAGTAGGACAGAATTTCTGGGTTTCTGTGGATGACACAAGCGGAAAAGGGTTGAGTAGTTGTTCTGTCCATGAGCAGAAGAGTCTGAAGAAATTTTGAAACAGTATCCAGGAGATTCTCTATGTAGTAACAACAGCAACAAAATATTAGCTGGTATTAGTAAGCTGAAACTTGCAAACCCATAGATAAAACACTGCCATAAGTCATTAGTGGCTCAGCTATGGATGCTTTTAGTTAGGACACAATCATGTTTTGTGTAAACCCAAGCTGAAAGAGACTTAGGCTGAAATCCCCAATTCCTTCCATAGAAAAAATATTTTATCTTTATACATCTTATATATAGGATCCATGTTTAAAAACCAGTCTTACACAGTTACGTTCACCTACTTACAGCAACAGTAGCATAGGAGTATGAAAGAAAGTGGTAGGGATAATGCCTGGGACAGAAGGGACAGTAATGGGCTGAACTGGATGTTAATCGTACTGTAGTGCCCTTTACTATTTCATTTAGTGTACTCGCAAGTCTTGACACAGTGCTACAAATTGGCCACAGAGACCATAAACTAATATCCACATTTGCAATGTGTTTGGCCAATGCTGAGTTTGATTCATCATATGCATGTCTTTGGGAGGTGGCACAACTTCTGTAACTTCTCTCTCATTTTGTTTTAAAATGCTTTATTATCTTTTTCAGAGATTGATTTGTTCACGTATTTTTATTTGGAATTCAGAATGTGATAATACATAATAAAAATCTGTGATAAATGCGATTGTGAACTGAAATGAACATATAGATGCTGCTACTGATGTATAAAAGACTACCTCTTTAAAAATCAAGGTTCTCATTTACAGTAAAACTTCTTCTGACACCAGGAAAGCAAAGCAATTTTACAGTGGAATTAAATTGTACTCAGTGTACTCAGTTTAAGACTATCAAAAGGATGCAAAGAGACTTTATTGAACATTATAATTTAATGAAACTTTAAGTTACATGGTTCATCTGTAAGCTGTATAATTAGGTTTCTTTCCAGTCTTTGCCCACGTAAATATCTGGGAGTTTTACAGGATAATTTCTGATCTTGTCAGAGCAAAGAGTCTCGTTAGCAAGGCTCTGAAGTATGATTGCACTGGCTAGGCACACACAAGTTTTGAAGATAGTTCCTCAGGCTCAAATTCAGCTGTTTTTTTTGTTGTTGTTGTTGTTTGTTTGTTTTTAATGTGAAGAAAATGTCCAAGAATAGTTTGCTTTGGTGAACAATTTATGTTATAATCCTGCTGAAGTCACTATTTATATGCAATGGCTACTCAGTAAGCATCAAACATTAGAGGTGAAAGCATGTTTCAGTCTCCCAGATCTTACATTCGGAATTACCTCTCTTTGTTTTCGTTTCGTCTGGACTGTTCGACCTTACTGTGTAGCCTTTCTGTTTTACAACTAAAGGCAAATTAGTGCAGCGCTCTTTGCTAACCTTGATGTTGGTAAAAGTGAATAACCTGACAATTTCCTAAGTCTTGACCTGTTATTTTTCGTGTGAGTAACCCACATGACTCATCTTTCCATAGCATTCCTATTAATTAAAATTAGGGGGTTGTTTTATATGAGTAGATTATTAGGGCTGATATTGTACTGTTGGCACTACAGCCGAAGGAGTGGTCTTGAGAAGGTATTTTCTGGAGAAGATGGGGGGAGCTACTGCTGCTGCATTTGAAACAATGCTGGAGCTTCCTGCTCAGAGAGATTCCTTCCCTCAGAGTGTTTGTACAGCTTGCTGTCAGAGGTTTGGGAGCAGTGATTTGATTTCTCTACACAGTTGTTGTTTGAAAAGTGCATCTTGTAAAACATAGCTGCTCTGCATTAAGATGTGTAACCCTTTCAAATTGCAGATCAAATCAAGATTTGGAGCTGGAGTCGGAAACATCAGGGCAAATCACAAGCTTCTGTTACCTCTATCTTAAAGCAGCATTAGGATTTTGTTTTATGTATAGATTAACATAGAATGGAAAGTAATCGCCATTTTTTCAGGTATCTTCTTCACTTTACAGACATATTAAAGATTCTTCTTAGTTTTTCCAGAATTCCTCTACTGCAGCAATTTTCTGTCAAACATTATGGCAAATTATACAGAATTTTGAAAGACAAGTGTATCTGTAGAAAAGAATGCTTTTAGATTATTACTAATAGAATAGATTTAACTCAGTGGTTTTACAAGAATTTCTGCAGAAATCTGTTAAACTTCGACTGCTGCTGTTTTGATTCTTATAAACACAGCAGGGTTAGGAAAAGTTTTAAATTAGGAGTCTCCATAACCTTCCCAAGTTCAGATCATGTGATTGTGTAAAAAGATGTTTAGGCATGTGAACTATGCTACTGAAATCAGAATAGAAGCAGAAATTATTAAAATCTTTCCTCTAGTGATTCCATATAAGTAAACATTTTGTTGGAAGCAAAATTCTTGCTGAGTTACATCATTTCATTTATGCTATATAACTTATTTAGTCCATTCTGCATAATATTACATGTGCTACCCTGTGGAAAAGCTTTCCATAAAAAGACCCAAGAGGTTGAACTGAGACCAAAATGAGGCTGGAAAAATCGGTGTCCGTACAAAAGTTCGCTGAAGAGCATTTTTTTCTGGCTAAGAAAGCATTCTTCTCCATGGAAACATGATATGGAGCTTTAACAGGAGTCTGCTTACTGCTAGGAGCTGTGTTTGTTCACTGCGAAGGGTACCCTTGGGAGCACAGGGAAGAGAATTCTGATAAATTTGTTTCTTTTATAAAAAGAAACAGTGTATGTAAAATCCTTCAGCAACTCATTTCCTTTACATTTTCAGATCAATTCAAGTTATAATGTTGGCTCCCAGCATTGCCACAGTTTTATTTTTTCCTGAATGATTGTTCTGTCTCATCCTTATAGAAGCACAGAGTAAGCATTATTGAGGATGTATAAAATTCGTTCTACCTTTTATGAGCAGATTCTAGTGTTTTAAGAGTTTTTCATATCCACTGTGTCTTCTGCGAATATGTTGAAGGTCTGATCCCATGGCTGAAAAATGGGGATTTATGTGAGTCTTATTAGTTTTGTTTTGATAACCAGCCTCAGCTGAATTAGAAAGAGAAACATCAAAGCTTTGAAGCTAGAAAGAGGATGGGGTGCAGGAGAGAACAGGTCTTAAGGAGAGCTTTGGAGGACTTCTCTGGAACTGTTCTTCTGCATTCTGTAGGTAGGTAATAAGTCTGCATGAGTCAGTTTTCAGTCTTATCACAAAGCTCAGGCAAGGTGATGTTCTCACTTCTGTAACAGAACTGGCCAAAAGCATGGGGTTGTCTTAGTTGCCGGGAAAACATGGCATGTTTCTCCGTTCACTGAGTCAACAACACATTTGGAACTGGTCATTTCCGAGGGAGGTCTCGATATTTGTATCACATTAACAAGTAAAAGAATATCATTTGGCATTCCTGGAAGGAAAAAAAGACTTCTTTTCTCTGCAAAAAGAGTAGGGTCAGAGCATAGGACAGAGATGCTATGTACCTTAATGCCATTTGTATGTAGAGCACATATTGCAGCACAGTTACGATGTACAGGATTGGATCAAATTAACCTATGATGTCGCAACTTCAGCTTTTATTTAACAGTCATTTCAAACCTTAGACTTGATCTTGATAGGCTGCATTATGGTAACAATAGGCTTCCAACTGAGAGAAGTTTTTGGCCCGGCATTGTGGCTGCGAATGAAAACCTATCTCCCTTGTTGTTGTTATATCATACTAAAATAATATCAGTATTGTTACACAACATGAAGTTAATTGACCTTTAGGCTGGAATAAGTGTAAACCTAACAAGTTAAATGCCATTGAAAACAACCATCTAAATCAGGAATTTGAAAGGACCTGTTTTATGCATCTGTGATTTAAGGGAGAAATTTGGAGACAAGGGATGAGATCCAGGACTAAACATCTGAAAGAAAGAGACTAAAGTAGTCAACCCTGGTTGATTAAATATATTCTGATCCTGTTTTTCTGTGGTGTCTTGACCTTGCTAAAGTTCACTTAGTATGCAATGGAAAAAACAACTGGTTTGATCGCAAAATACAGGAAATGCCTTCAATCATGGCTGATTACAGTAGCAGCTTTTCTTCTGTTGTTTTCATTTTTTTTAAACGCACTTTCTATGTGCTCTAAACAATGTAGAATAATGCTTTGAAGCATTTTATTTGGTGTGTCCAAGTAGAGCAACTAAATGTCTGACTTTTTGATGGATATGAGTTGGGAGTTTTTGCAGTCAGGAAAGTGCAATATGGCATAAGGGAGAAAAATTAAGAAGTTTTACAGTGCATGACTTCAAATACTAGCAAATTCTGTGTGTATGTGGGAGAGAGAGAAAGAAAAAAAGAAAAAGAGAAAGAGACAGAGAGAGAATTCTACCAGACAAATGAATGCAGGTCTTTTTTTCTTAATCTGCCTTTGTCTGGCTGTCTCCTACAAAGATGAAAGTTTCACAATTAATTTGAATGAAAATAGAATAAATTTCTGTCTGGAACACAGGGAGCTGGGAAGCAACATATACTGAATAACCTCAAAGGCTCAAATTCATCTCACCTAACTTAAGGAATGTAAGTGAAGCTCCCAAGTCAGGATCTTGTTTGTCCTGGAGTGCATTTAGCCAGTGGAGAAGGATAGGCTTCTTTAGGAAGCTGTGCAGCCCACATGTTCTGTGAATCATCCACTTGGAGATACCTGTGGAGATGGTCATGGTGGTAGCTTGAGGCAAGCTGTGCTACCTCAAACTCTTGTGTTTGATGGGTTTAATCTGGATCAGAAGTCTGGAAAATATAGAAAAGAAAATTGCTGTAAAACCAGAGCAAAATGTTTCACAACTCTAGTTACTTCTGTGTTTCAGAAAAATTTTTTAAAAAGGTGGAATTGTGGTTGATTACATTACATCCTTCGTTCTGTCATTCCTATTACATGTAAGGCAGTAATATACCTTCTTGTGGGCTACTAGGAGTTGCAAGGCTTCATTGCTGAGATGATAGTTAATGAGGACTACTACAGAAATACAAGATGCTGTGTGGATAGTCATGCATTTGTTGGCTGAATGTTCTTCTATTCTGAGTAAAAAACCTTGATTTTAAGAAAAAATAAAAAAAAAATCTGCCTTTTCAGTTAGCCACAGAAACTATGCCTGAAAACCAAGTATTCTTTTCTTCATGTTTGCATAATTTGTATCCCACCATCCGAACGATAGTAACTTTGTCATCATACCTACTAAGGCCACCAAGGAAAGTAACCACTGCATTTGAGTTCCAGAGGAAAACTTTTGAACTGAGCCAAATATGAAAGATTTATTAGTGTATCTGCTGATAAATTTACTTTCTAAGGTTCTGCTATCATTTTTTCAGAATTGAGTTTTCTGAACTTGATCTGACAAGCTTTTCTAGCTTCACGCCATCCTTTCACCGTCTTTCATCGAGTGGTTTTATCAAGTAATGATTTAGTATTGTTTTGTTTAAAAGGTTTATAGGCATACATAAGTAGGCACTTTAGTTTGTGCTCCACCTAACTTATTGTTACATTCTGCAATCTTATTTTTATGTTATTTGAGATATGAAAAAAGAGCACAAAGCATTGTACCTCACATAGTAGAATACCGCAGCTTGAATCAGTCCTTGGCAAAACCTGAGGACTTTATTGTCCTCAGTGGGATCACTGAGAGTGTCAGCAAGGATAGGCTGTGTCATATTACATATTTAGCAATGACTCAATACAAGGGCTTTTTGACGGAGGCTGACACAGTAAATATTGTCAGTGGGAGTACAGATTTTATCCTGTCATTCCCAGCCTGAATACCTAGAGCAAGTTAGGATTTTTTTTCAGCTAAAATCTTCAAGAATTAAAAAAAAAAAAAAAATGGAAATGGTATTTTTAATCGAAGTGGAGAAGAAAAGAAGAAAATCACTCACAATAGTGAGTTAGTAGCCTTAATGTTGGGGCATGTGCACAGCTGGAGGCCCTGGGAGACCAATCTCTTCAGTCCCGGGATTAGGACACCGTCCTGAGCACTAGACCATCAGCTGTTCACATGCTGCTTTCATGAAACCTTTGGACAGTCTGTGTTTTCAGCACAAATGGCTTTTAAAATCTGAAGTTTTACAAAAGGAAAAGATCACTTGCTATCTAAAGTAACTGCAAGTTTCTGAGGCAGGGTGTTTGTCCTATATAATGGACCTAATATGAAGCCAGCTCCACTCATGACTGTTTGTACTTGACTGAAAAAAAAAAAAAAATTGCAGGCCTGTAGGCCATGGAAATGCAGAATTGCCAGTGGGATCCAGCACAAAACTTGTCTAAATCAAGACTTTGGAAGCTGGCTAATTCAAGAGGCACAGTTTTAACACTACATCCCATTGGTGCCTAAGGCTCATTGAAGGATTATTGCATTTCCAGGTAAGGGTCATGGAATGATGAGATTTAAAAAGCAGTGTGATGTAAATGTAAAAGGAAACTCTCTTGGAAAAGGAACAGAGACCACTCTTCTCTGTTCTTAGCCAATTTCTGAAAATGTTTCACATAATGCATATTAAAACTTCTAGATATTTCACTTATGTTCACAAATAAAAAATATGGCAATCATAAGAAAGGAAAAGCAGCACAAAGGAAAGCTGTTAAGTATGACATGTTTATTTGTGTACACATTATTTTAAGGAAACTCAGCATAATAAGATAAGCAGATCATGCCCTGTAATGTCCTAAGTTCCTACCGACAATTGTGATAAAGTTATGGTCAAAGCCATTAAAAAGCCATATATAGAAATTATTTTATAGAAGTTGTTCTTGTGCTACCAGAAAAGTCACTGCTTTCTTTAACCTCCTGGAAAGGAGTATTAAATCTTTGTTCAATACATCATTAAGACATGTAAATAGTTAGGGCCACATGATTAAAACAGCCTTCTTTTCCATCTCAGGACTTTGCTTTTCTAAATGTTCTCTCATGGTACATCGTGGGAACAGACAGTATTATAGATCGTACGAGTCATGTTTTTGCTTTCTTATGAGTAGGGTTTACAGAGCCACATATAGCAATTGTGTGTTTGTCTCTGTGATGTCCTTGGCAGGTAGATAGCAAACCATCATTTGCTACATCCCTTCTCCTGGCTTTGCCAGCCTGTAGTCCACAAGATACTTGTGAAGGTGGCATGGTGATGGACATTGTGCTAGATAGGAAAAGTAAATGTGTGGGGTTTTAAATGTAAACATGCCTGACAAGAAGGCATTGCACATACGTATTCACATCAATAAAAGGTGGATTCACTTTATTCCAAACTTAGCACTACTGAAAAGCAATGCTGTTTTCAAATCCACAGAGTAGGTTTTTTTGAACAGTGCTCAGCTCTGATGTAGTTTTTGTAATAGATGATGCCCTTATTCTTCAATAATATCAAATAATATAATAGTGACTAAGAAAATGAGCAGAATCAAAGACTATAAAGCCCTGGGAGAGCAAGTGAAGAACACTGGTGCCCAAGTTATCTTCTCTTCAATTTTGCCAGATGGAGGAAAGAGGGAACCAGAAGTAGGAGTATAATGCATATCAACTCCTGGCTATGTGGCTGGTGCATGAGGATTTTGATTTTTATGACAATGGGGCTTTCCATGAAGATTATAACGTGTTAGGGAGGGATGGGATCCTCCTGTGTAGAAGAGGCAGGGCACTCTTTGGCAGCAGGCTAGCCAACCAACTGAGAGTGGGATTTAAACTGAAGGACTTGGGTGGCGGAGTCCAAAATGGCATTGCTCACACCATTGAAACCTATTGGGGAATAAGCCAGGCCAACCGCAACAGTGACAAATGTTCCTTTAGCTCCTCCCATGAGATGAACCAGAAGAGCAGCCACCTCAAAGGGTGTGTATAGCTGTGGAGGAACCTCTTGCATCCCTCTACAGAAACTTGCATTCTCAACTCCCTTTTCTTTTCTGAAGAGCCTGTGTACCAATGCACACAGCATGGAGAATAACAGGAAGAACAAGAGATCTGTGTGTCATTGCAGGGCCATGGTCTCGTTGCGATCATGGAGACATGGTGGAACAGCTTTCATGACTGGAATGCTGTTGTGGATGGCTGTGTACATTTTAGGAAAGACAGAGCAGCAAGGCAAGGTGGTGGAGTTGCTCTTTATGTGAGAGAACAACTGGAATGTATCAAGCGTAGGGATGAATGATGAACTAGTGGAGCGCTTATGGCTGAGAATTAAGGGGTACACTAGTATGAGTGACACCATTGTGGGTGTTCACTGCAGGCCACCTGATCAGGAGGAGGAAGTTGATGAGGCCTTCTACAAACAACTGAAAATAGCCACACGATCACAGGCACTGGTTCTCATGGGAGACTTCAATCACCCTGATATTTGCTGGAAAAGCAACACTACTAGGCACACACGGTGTGCCTTACTCTGTGGAGTAAGGGAGATCACATCAGCTGGTAGAACCAGACATTCAATGACACTACTGTGACTGCATTTTTATGCTTAGTAACCTGAGATATTAGGGGCTCCTTCCTTGCCGTACCGTTTCTAGAAAGAAAAATGTTGCTGTTAGTTTGTATTTTCTTAGAAGTTATGTTTGGGTTTTCTCCTTTCATCTCGAAGAACAGTTCTAGTACGTCCATCTTATACCGTATGCGTGGAAGATGAGATTACATTGTTGGGACTTAATCACTAAAGAACTTAACATCAGGGCATAACAAATATTGAAATTTCTTTTGGTTTTCTGACCAGCTCTGTATATAACTGCGTCTTGGCTAGATCGAAATCTAGTACATTAGTTGTCTGAGTATTTTGGAAACACCAATGTTTTTGAATAACTGAGACAAAAATTTTGATGAGTTTATCAGTCATCCAGAAAATATCATTTTAGACAGTATGGTACAAATGATATTTACTGCTTATGGCTGAAATTTTTCTTGAAAATGCAATATTAACTAAAAGTATAGCAAAGAGAAAGTGCCCAGTATAGAAGAGACCTCTAGGCACAAGAGAGCATCTTTGTCTCAAATGCAATTTGGATACTGCTGAGTAAGATTAAAAAAAAAAAAAAGTAATTCTAGGAATGTAGAAGTCTTATATTAGTTAACATAGAAAAAGTAATTTCATCTTCATTTCTAATTGATATAATGAGGGTGTTGCCTTCAGATATGAATTTCAATAACTGTATTACTGGTATTACTGGAAAATGATTCTGTTGGCTCTCTGTGCCTTGTTGTGAAGTTGTTTCCCTTTTACCTTCAGTGGTTTATTCTGTGTATAGCCAGCCTATTCAAAGCTTGCAGAGAGGATGTGATTTTCCCATGCAGGGGAACAATGGCGATGGCAATGATTTCAAATACACTATTGAAAGGGTTTATTGTAGCTGAAAGTCACAAAACCAAAACAAAATAAAATTATGAAGGATCTGTTTCTTTGACAGTTGTTCAGTAACTACATACATTTGACATTTACGCAACTTCTGTTGCGTTACTGTTCTGTAGATGTTTAGTAAGGTGCAGTAGATTTTTATCCTATAAAGAAATATCTTTGTTTCTGATGCAGTTATTGTTTGTAAATAACGATTATTAACCTTCATGCTGACCTATATGCTGCGATGTATATTGTTGTTGATTATTCAGTAGCTAGAGTAGAAATAGATGCTGTGGAGATATTTCACTGTAAAGTGATTGCTTAAACTAACATGTGATCGTGTTTCTTAGCTACTTGATCCTGTTCTCCAAATATGGATTTTAGTCACTAATGTTTACCTGATTCAAAGGCTACTGTTAGTAATGTTTGGCAGACTTTCTGATCAAAACCTATCTTGACTGCTTGATTGCCTTACTTTCAACAAGAAAATTACCTCTTATCTAAATGACACGTGTGACACATGGCCACACAGACAAGGCGGTTATCTCGCTGGCTACTGTTTGAAGAATCCAGTCCCGTGAAGTCCTCATTACCAGAGCATTTCTGGGAAGCGAGGACGCTCAGTGTCTCATAACACTGGCATGTAGAGGAATGAATGAGCGTTATGGAAGCTTTCTTGCAGGTTACCTACAGTCAACCTGCTCTTCTGTTCTGACATGCACAAGCCTTGCTGTTATAATCCTGATTATGTCTTGAGATCCTGCCAATCACTCCAGCTTCTGAGGTGATTGTGATACTGGCAAATGCCCAGAAATAGGAACCAAGGCTTAAATTTCTCTTTAACGCTTTCTGAGAAAAAGAGATGATTTAAAAAAAAAAAAAAAGTTACACAATTGACTGCTCAAGTCAACTGAACTGACTGTACAAAGTATCTTGGCAAACAAACAAAGAGAGAAGTAGCTTAATGTATCATTAATGCATTCAAACAACCTGGGCATTTTCCTAGCTTAACTGGTTAGGTTGTTTGCAGTTGCATGTAGTTACTCAGGTTGTAGGAGCTCATTTTGTCAGACACAGATGACTGTCTTAGTTCCTACAAAGAGTATGCAAAATGAGAAAAAGAAGAATGTAATAGATCTTTGTCATTGAGCTATCTGACACTGTATTATTTGGTAAGCTCTGATTTAGAGTCAGACAGCTGGCACTAATACCAGGAACTAAGTGAAAGACAGAATGGACCCGAATGGATTATTCTGTAAAGACAATGAATTTACATTCCAGAGATTGATAGCTGTTTATTTTACTTTTGGAGATTATAGGAGAGCTGGCTGTTTCTTAGAACAGTTCTGGAGAGATATAGGTCTTAAACTAAAAATTTTTACATCATCACTGATGCTCTGGAAAAACATGCTTCCTTGACAACTCTTTTCTGTTACTTTTTCACTTGTTTCCTCATCTCTGAGTGTTTTGATTTTGTTTTTTTTTCCTCTGAGGTATTAAATGGCGTGTTACCTACCATTTTACATTTATTCAGTTACTAAACTTTCTTCTTCCAAAATCACACTTTTCAAAAAAAATCTGTCAGCTATAAATTAACAATTGTTTTTAAATGGTTTTCAGTGCAAGCAGTTTTATGGACTATGGTAATCTCATGGACTAGCTATGAATGTGGCACTTTGGCAGACTCCCAGCTTACCTTTTAACCTCCTGTAGGTAGGCTTAAAATTTCACTGTTGGCCTTTATAGGTAATCAGAATTTAATATTTAGGTTATTTTTCTCTTTGATCAGACCGACTCAATAATCAATCTGTTCTCCATTTGTTCAAAGAGGCTGGCATGTGATTTTATTCATCTAGAGAAAAAAAGTTCTCATCAGGAGGTGCCCACACAGAGTCACCTAAGGACCCTTTTTCTGCTTTTGATTCTCATTCACGCATACAATGTCTTCATTTATACTGTGAATTTTTAATACACTACAGATGCATTTAGAGCTGAGGTGGAAGTATAAAAATAAAATGGACCATGCAATATCAATGAATCAGTGAATGTCCGAAGTTGGAAGAGAGCCACTGCGGGTTTTTTTGTGTTTGATTTTTCTTTGTTTTATCGTTTATACATGATAAAATAGTTTTGTTTTTGTTTTTTCATGCAAGAGATGGTTCTTTTATGCACTGGCTTTTCAGATCTTCTTGTACTTTAGTCTAAGAGAAGTGGTAGATAAGTGAAATGGTACCTAGCATCCATTGTGTTGGATCATGAGATAATCGTCAATGGTATATTTAGAAAACATAAGGGCAAGACAGGAAAGGTGGATATCCCTTTCTCAACCTGTTTTTGACCTCACCCAATTTAATAACTAAAGAATAGTGTATTTTCAACACAAAGACATTTGTATAAAGAGTGATCAGAGGCAGCTGTTAAGATGTGTTTAACAATGAATGTCAAATATACCTGCGAGATTATTTCTGAGCAGTTTTTAAGCTGCAGAAAATAGTTCTTCCAAAGATGGAAGTACTGTTTTTCGACTCTCTTGTTACAGTCCTAACTTTAAACTGCTAGCATACGTTAAGAATCCAATTCAAAGTAATCCAGGTTTGAAAATAGCTACTAATTCAACTCATAAGTAGGGGTAGATTGGTACTCCTTACTCTGCACTGATGCAAAAAGTGAGAGTGTCTTTATTAGACATCGTTGACCTATTTCACTTAGAGTCTTAGATTTGTAGCAATCAAGAGACTGAGATCCTTTCCAAATGTTTCTGATGCTGTTTTTAATGTAGTTGTGCTTCCATGCAGCTGAAGAGAGAGTAAAGGCCTGGTCTTGCAAAATGTTTTTCATTGTTTCCTTCCTTATTGGCATTTTCAAGGTCTATTTAATGACTGCTATGGTCACTTTTAATGCACATACATGAAGAACAGGTACTCAGTGGTGTTTGTGAAACCATCTATTTGTCGTGTTCTATAGTTTGTGTTCAAATTCATGCTCAAAATTTTAGGGTTGATTTAATTCTGGGCCTTTTTGTTTCAGGGACCTGAAACTGGACAATATTCTCCTGGATGCAGAAGGCCACTGTAAATTGGCTGACTTTGGGATGTGCAAAGAAGGGATTCTGAATGGAGTGACCACCACAACCTTTTGTGGCACACCTGACTATATAGCTCCAGAGGTACTGTTTGCACTGCACTGAGAATACAGATAGTATCATTTATCAGAAAAACTGTTACATGTGTAATTTTAGACACTTTTTACATGTAGATAAAGGCAGTAGATTATGCAGACTAGGCTGTGCCACAGTTTTTCCAGAGTAATCCTGCACAAATTGTGTTCTTTAGAAGGCACAAACAGTATTCCACGTTCATAGAGCGGCAAGGCATGGATTTTCTGTTACTTATTCCCTGAATTTAACAGTATTCTTCTCCATACTCTCATTTCTTGTTCAACATCACTGTGAAGGCACTTCAAGAAGCCTTCATTGAAGCCTTTAAAAAGCTGGATGCAATTCACTACTATCAGCACTGTTCTTTAGTTGTTATGAAAAATGTTGTTAATTCTTCGTGAGACTTAAAAGGGGGTATTCATACAGAAGAGACTGTAGATTTGTTGTCATTTTGCGCAACATCTTTGTGGGAATGTAATTTTTTACCTTTCTCTAAAGTGTTTGCAAGTGAAATACACTGTCTTTGTGGTACTTCTCATCGTGGATGAGGAGAAAATATGGATACTTGCATAGAAAAGTAGGGGCCTTTCATACAAATGCAGCGCACAGTTGGCAACACTCAAATTCATTTTAAGGCATTCACTGGATAAACGAAATTGCTGATAATTGTACTGATTTCACGTATGCTAAATTTTAATATTATGAGATGCATTTTTGAGTGCCTCAGACAAGTTAATATTGGACAGTTTGCCTGCTAGAAAGACTTTGTCTGCTCGGTTTAGTTAGTAATCCATGCATCTTTTTGCCAAAGATTCAGCGTACTGATCTAGTGTAAAAGCTTGATTGGCTTGTCTTTCATCAACCGTAAATTTGTAGCAGGGAAAAGTGTTTATTAGTTGCTAGTGACAATAAATTAGAAATCCATACTGATAGAGTTCTTGACTGTCAAGCTTTGGTAGCACAGATGATAAGGTGTGAGTTTTCTTGGAACTGTCATAACATCTATGAACATGTTTTGTGGCATTTGAAAAGAGCTCTGAAGGTGAAAGAAAATAAATGCCAGTGTGATTTGGTTTTATTGAATTTATGATTTGTTTTCTGATTTATTATAGTAATGGAGTAATTTGACAAAATCTTTAAAAAATATTGCTAAAGACAAAGCAGAAATAAGATACCAGGAACTTTTATATGAAATCCTTATCTCACTCAGGCTTCTGTTTTGTCATCCTGATTGCAGAACATCTCCTGATTCTATTTCTCTTGCATCATGGTACTATGTTTTAATTCCCTTTTCTTTAGCAGTATCTGATTTCCAGAGAGTACCCAGAACACTGGAAAAGCATGCTTCTGAAGAGTATCATTTTCTGCAATTAATGTCCGTAAAATTTAATATCCAATCAACTGAGAATCCAACTGGGGGCAAGATAGGTGCATCCAAATGTTAAACTTGTTTCTTTTTCTAGGTTAAGACTGAATTCAGCTTTACACATTACTGTACAATATTTTTTTCCAAACACAGCATTAAGCTAATGCAGTTCACCACAAGGCTTCTGATTGTAATATTGTTTAAGGAAGTGATGGAGTTGCTGCTATTCCAACTCATTTTAACCCAGTCATCTTCACCTTAAACAGACACCTACCCTTCTTTCTCCAGTCTCCTGTTACACTGAAACGCTGCAGCCAAACGTCAAGCTTCTTTTCAGTGGAGTGAAGCCAAGAACTTGTTCCTTGTACAATAGTTCTGTAACATTAAGACAGTAAAAGTCCATATGCTAAACAACTACTCCCCACTAAAGATATTTGCTACGAGGTTGAACTTGTGCCACTTGGAAAGTTGCAGTCATTTTTTTTGAAGTAAAATCAATTAAAGTGAGTCCCAGAGCCATGTATTGTGCAGTGTTTCAGTGCTGTAAAAAGAACTTGGAAAAAATGCTTTTAGCGTCCTTCAGCCCTACCTAAAGCATGAGAATAAATCTCTCAGATGATCTCTGTACAACATTACGAGTTGGTTCAGTTTGTTTTGTTCAAGATAGAGACAAGGAAATGTTTCACATTTTCCACCAATCTGTTTTGTATATGTGATCTTTCTTCCCCTATAGCGTGACCTGCTTTAAACACTTTGGAAGGATATACAGCTCTTTTGCTCACGAGCATACTTTTTTACTCATGGGACTGATAAACTCAGTTAATACTTCTGAGAACAACAACACATTGGCACTTAGCTCTATTAGTGCAAATTGCATTGGTAAGAAACCATGCCTGCTGTTCCTGATATCTCTGTGGGTTTCAGTCCTTCATGTGGGCTGGGAGAAAGAAGGGGTCTATCGTGTTGAAACACTAAATGTACAGCTGAGAGTGTTGTCTAACTCGCCAATTCAATCTGATCTCTTTTTCTGCATCAGATCCTCCAGGAGTTAGAATATGGCCCTTCAGTAGATTGGTGGGCTTTGGGTGTTCTCATGTACGAAATGATGGCTGGGCAACCCCCCTTTGAAGCTGACAATGAAGACGATCTCTTTGAATCCATCCTTCATGATGATGTCTTATATCCAGTCTGGCTCAGTAAAGAAGCTGTCAGCATTTTAAAAGCAGTGAGTCTTCCATTACTTGTTTACCTCCTCCTCTTCTTCATGCTTTTTTTTTTTTTTTCTCTTTTTCCTTGATTAAAATTGAATTTGCTGCAAGTTGCTGAGATCAGTCACCACTGGGAGTTCAAGCACAGTTCAGAGTGCCACTGTTAGGATAATGGGGCCTGGGATAAATTACACTGCTTGTGGGAAAGGAACAGAGCGTTTGTATTCCACACAGTTGTACACTGCATAAATCTGTGGACTGCAGATTCATGTTTCAGGGAAAACCCAACCAACTAGAACTGTGCTATCACTTTGACACTTCATATGCCGCATGTTCACCAGAGTGGGAGAAACATTGTGTAAAGAAACAGAGTCAATGTTTTTTATTTAATCTGCTGATGAAATATGCCATCTCAGTGTGTTTCTTCATATATTATCAAGATCAGTTGAAAGCCTTTTATTTACAGGTGCGTGTTCTTTTTATCTCACATAGTGCTTAGATTAAGCTGTCTTACTCTGACAGTTATTTTTTGCCCCACTTGGTGCCTAGAATAAAGGAAACTTTCAGTTAACAGGGCAGCTGCTATTGTGAAGTCCTAAAGGGTTACATTTTGAGTTAGGGTTACCTTTTGAAGTGATATAGAAAACTTGAACAAATTCTGATTTTTACACCAGTGGACAGGTAGCCCTTTGTGCAGAAATGCTCATGTTGACCTTCTCATAAAAATACCTTCAGGCTTATTCTAACTGAGATAGGGCTGGGGGGCCAGGTGGAGAAGGAGCTCTCGAGGGTGATTCAAACTAGAAGTCCAAGTTAACCTCTCTGAGTTGTTTGCTGGAGTATCTCTTTTTCTCCATATGCTGTAGTGAGAACACGGAGGATTTATTAAAGCTGATCTTCGTACATGTTCTCCCTTCTCTCCCCAGAAACTTCTCTGATGACTATTTAGTAGCTGACATGTATCTGAGTTTTTAATTCCCAAACCCTTCAATTTTTTTCAGTACAGCAATTAAGATGTATGGAATTGAGCTGCGGAATTAAGACTGATATTCAGGGTTATTTTAGCCTATTGTAGAGAATTTTGGAGATTTTCTGTAGTATTTTGGTTTTGACTCTCCACCCAAAAGCTCTTTCTGTGAGTCAGTATTAACCAAGCTATCTGTTATTTTGAATCATTGGAGGGGCGAAGTTTTCTGATAACCCTTAACTGTGTACTGCAAGAACCATTGTAACCGTGAGAAGGTATTTGTTTGACAGAGGGAAGGGAGAAACAGGTTTGATTGTTAGAGCCCTACTGTTTGTGGTGCATGTAGTGAGATGTCCAGCTGGTAATGTTATGCATGTCATTCATTAACCACGCAAAATAGAGACACTGAATTGAGCTGTAGATGTAAGCTATGTATTTTTGTGAATTTAAGTGTAAACGGCATTCAACATTAATTTCTTTTAAAGCTTACTTTGCTATAAATTTTCACAAGACTGTTTTCTTCAGTCTACATATTGATAATAAGCATGGTGGTTTATATTTTGCTGCAGTCCATTTTTTACATTTTTTTGTCTGAAGTTAATCCTTAATGCCATTTTGAACCCTTAAAAAGAGAGCTTCATCCATTAAATAAATTTGCAATATAGTAAGAGACTATTCTTAATTGGGCAAGATGTCTTGATTGTCATAAATTGACAGAATTTAATGAACCTCTGCCAGTTTACACTGTAAAAAGAATAAATTTCCTTACATTACCTGCTGCCTATGCAGCTATGGTGTGAAACACATTTGAAATTTGTGCTCTGCGTCTGATTCTTGTCCACATTCTATTAAATGAAGAACAGGAAAAGCAGAGGAAAGAAAGCGACGTCTGTGTATTTTACTGCTGAACGCTAACAAGGGATTAGCTCTGGAACACTTTGTTTCCTCACATTGTGCTTTGAGATAGTTTTATTCTTTAGAAACTGTGTATTTTTACACTCCTCCAAGCAAGTGGTAAGGAGAGCTTAGTAACATGATGTTCTCTTATATCAAGTAACGTTTCCTTCTTTTATGAAGAAACTGATTTTCCATTTTTTCTCACAAAATCCTAACAAGGATATTTTTACAACTCAGTATTGCAAGGCAGCATGTTGCTTATCCCATGAAATCCCAGGAATCTTATTAGTCCCGTTTCTGTGAATTGACAGGAATTGCTATTTAAAATTCTTTCCTGTCTGGTAAGGAAAACAATTCTTCATTGAAATTAGCTCTGGACTGCTTTGCAAGTGATTGAGAAAGGTTGTGTTTACAGTGTGTGCTCCCTGTGTTTCCAGATGACATAGATCTCTGGCTACAGAGGCAGAACTCTGTTTTTAAGCACTGCTACTTATTTCAAAGCAAAGTTTTGGGAGCCTACTGATCCTTGATTCAGGCCCAAGTTACATGGCTATCTCTGCAACATTTTTGCCTGTTGTCATTTAAGTTAGTAGGAGCTCTGATCTTCAATGGTCTTACTTTCTTTAAAAGGAGGTTCCTGCCCCATAGTATAGGCAGAACCTATGGCTGTGAATAAGACCTATTGGCAACCATCTCATCAACAGAGTACAGTTAGCAGCTGTCAATGCGCTGACAGTAGCATTGGTGTTGGTGTTGTTGAAAAACAGGAAGTAAAACTCAGCTTTTGCTTCAAAAATGGCAGTGAGAGGTGAAAAAGATCAATATTTATTTCAGGGTAAGGAATTAATGAAACTAAATGTACACTTCAGAATTTTGAGATTATTGCATCATATTTACATGTGAAACTTGTTTTGTATAAGTACTTACTCTTGAAATCTTTTCTTCCTCATCATTCATTTCCAAATTTGTGAAGTACAGTACTAAGCTGTATTATGTAGTAATATTCTCATGTCCTGGGCTTGTTAAAAGCAACATGATGTTTTCCCTGCCTACAGCTTAAAACAAAAAGAGAGCATGGCAAATAGTAGGATTAGATTTTACTTCTTTGCTACCTGGATTACAGACTACAAAAAGCATACCCTGTAGTTTCCGTGTTCTCCTTCTGCAAAGTGTGTGGCTGGTCTGCTCTTTCCCAGTCACCAGAGGCCTGGAGGTGAAATAAAGCAGAGTAATGTGGGAATGCATTTGGTGGTTTTCCAAGAGACTTCACAAAACTGTAGTAGTCCTTTCAAAATCTTTGCTTCTCCTGCCCATGGAAAATATGGGCTGCAATTTAGGTATGATTTGTCCACTTGCAAAAAAATGTGCAGAACAGTTGAACAGAAGATGGAAGGGTCATCCTTGGAGTGGCATGTACATATCTAAAATCACAAAATGAATTGTCTCACTGCTCTGTGTTGTATCTTTAAAATGATAGCAGTGGCTTCTCCTGTGGATAGTTATCTAGCTATCTAAAAGCATCCTAAGAGCTTCAGTAGCTACCTATGTAATAACTGCAGTATTAAAGAAAGAGTGGGCATTACAGTGATATTTTTTTGGCTGATTTGTTTTTTTTTTTCTGACACATATAAAATAATATGGTACTTAGATTAAAAACTCACTAAATGTTTATCACATTTTGTTCCACTGGTACTTTTTTTTTTTTGTAATTTTAAAGGTGTTATAATAATGACTGATTATGAAGTCATAGCCTGAGGTAATTCTATAGTGTGAGTGTGCATGTGAATATGAACAGCATTCATTGCTACTTAGATTGGAAGGATTTTGTGTCCACATGCTTTAGGAAATAAGTAGAGCAACTACTAATAAAAGAACAAAGAAATGACACAGCAGTATCAGAAAAAAAAATGATGACAGCAATGTCTCAAGCAAGTTGTACAGCTTTTTGATGAAAGAAATAGAAAGAATTTAGAATTGAAAAGTTTAGAAATTGTCACACCAGAGGAGACCAGTTAGTTCCAGTTGCTGTCACTAATGGTATCCTGTACTGGAGGTGGTAAGTTATGTTGTGGTGTTTCTCATTATTTTCCATTTATTTTTTGAAATGTATAGGCAGAACTCCTATAATTTGCATAGTTCCAGACGCAAATTATATTACATATATTATTCATATGATAAAAAAAAATCCTAGAAATGCCTAGGACTAGTGCCTTTCATGTGTCTGCTTGAAAGGAGTGGACCTATATGAAACATATATATCCAAAGAAAATAAAAACCAACAACTATAATGTTTAGCCTCTATCTCCAGAAGTTTTAATTAAGGTAGTGCAAACAAGATAAAATAGGAGCTGTCCTAAACATCTATTATAAACCGTCTCTAGTGGTTTTAATGTTTTCTTTCTTTCCTTTAGTATTTTTGACTGAAGCTGGAAAGAGAATCTTCTTCTGTAGCACTCCCAGCCAGGTGGAATCAGGAGGTCTCAGAAATTAATTGAAAGAGCTTCCTGCAGGAAATCTTCTCTTCAGAATTTCTGAATCTTCTAGTTTGACTGGAACCTCTGAAATTTGGAGAGGCGTCCTTGTCTCTCTCACAGGAAAAATAGCATTCTGAAATGAGGTTATCTTAAAAACTAGGTGTTAAGAATTGTAATTTCTAATGAAACTGTAAATGGTTTCCAGCCATTGTCATTTGTGTTTTAACTTTTTCCTCCTCTCCCTCCCCCGCCCTGTAGTTCATGACAAAAAATCCAAATAAGCGACTTGGCTGTGTGGCATCACAAAACGGGGAAGACGCGATTAAGCAGCATCCGTTTTTCAAGGAAATTGACTGGGTTCTTCTAGAACAAAGGAAAATCAAGCCACCCTTCAAACCTCGGATTGTAAGTAGCAGTTTGCATAACATTCAGAGAAAACATGGTTTGACAATTCTAGTTGTTGGCTTTTTTGAGGCATGGAATTACTTGATGTAACATTTGAGGGTTGAAACAGTAGCATAAACTCAAGCAGAAAATATTGCCTTGTGATTTCTTCTGTGAAGGTAAGTGTCAAGAATAGTTTCAATGCACAGGAATTTGTTCATGTTCAATCACGTAAGCCATGAGAAAGCTCAGTGCCCTATTTCAATTATTTTCCTGTGTTTCTAAAGGTATCTTGATCAGAAAAGATTATTTCAATTGCATATATACTTTCTGTGCAAATCCTGTATTGCTGATGGCCAGTGGAGTTTGTAGTGAAAGGCAGAGGAAAGGATTTCTGACTGAAAAATGCTTGAAAAAACAGCCTCTTGGGGGAAATAAATATACTGCATCATGAGTAGATAAACTGATACATTTGCATTTTGTTGAGTAATAATCAAGTATTTGTATTTTAAACTGACAAATATGCAAATAGTGGTCCCACATGCAGATGCTGCAAAGGCCAAGCAAAAATACTGTATTTATTCTTGTCTTTCTCTGGATTAAAATACTCAAAATGATGCACTTTCAGTTCACCAAATGTCAACTTTTCAGCTCAGAATGCATGCAGTAAGTCTTGTACTTGAACAGTACAAGAGAATAATTTTATGACAAATCCTTTGAGATTGGTTGGCATCTTTTGACTTTGCACAGTCCTAATGATAATGTTTGATTTACCTGTAAGTATAGTTAAAGTACTTGTTTCTTTCTTTCTTTACGTAGTGTATGGAGGTATTAAAAATTAATAATAAAAAGGCAAGATGAAACTTTGGTCTCAAAACTGAATACTAAGTTAGAGTTGAAAAGCCCCCTCTGTCATTGCGGAATTGCTGTCTGTTGCATTTGGTGTATTTACTTTAAGTCCAGTGCGATGCACTTCTCTAAGTTCCCTGTGTAGTCAGCGAAAGTGGGGCTGCCCCTGCAGGGACCATCCAGAACAGGAACTTGAAGTAATTCCTATGAGCCTGCTCTTGGAGATGTCTCTCTCTCTCTGTAGCTATGAAGAAAGTACCCAAAAGGATGGACAACTCCATGGAAAAGTTAGCCCTAGTGAATATCTTCCTAGGAATAATTTTGAGGAGCAAGATACAGTGTTATCATATGGGAATATTTTGTTTGATATATTTCTTGGAGAACACAAACCCTTGTAATGCTGCAGACCCAGGGCTGCCTGAGCCAGCTCCTGGATGCCTTTCCCTGCCACTCAGCCCTGCTCTGGAGGAGTGGCTGGGTTGCACCTAGCGCCTGAGCCAATTTACAAATCTGTGCTGATGCAGGAAGTGTGAACCCCAGGTCAACCCTGCTGGCATCTATTTGAAGCCTGTTTAACTGCTCTTCAATCAGAATCCTCAGAGCTCCAGACAGCCTTATTCATTGTTTAGCAGAGTTGCTTGTGTATAGCTCTTTTCCTGTTTTCATAAGGATTTGGCCTTTCATCTCATCATAATTTTTGTTACTTTGCTCAGTATTTATCAGTGTTTTGGTAATACAAGTATCAGTCAGAGTGTACAACTACAGATTGGTTTTCACTTAAAGCTTACATCTAGTAAGTCACAGATTCCTCACATTTGTTCTGTTTCTTGGCTGTTTTTCTTTGATGATGCTAAGATGCACATTCACTTTGACAATAGACATTCTTATAAAGCCTTTACTATTTTCATGAGTATTCTTTTTGTGGTTGCTCTTCTTAAAAGTCAGGAGGGATTTAGTATGTCAGACGTTTTTTCTTTTCCTTCTACATTCTCAGTGCAGCTTCTACCTCTTTCTGGTAATTATTTCACTGCTGTTGTATTGTAAAGCCATTCCTATTTTGTTCATACCTGCTGTTTTGTTCTTTTTCTCGTTTTTTGCTTTCTCTAGTGATATATTAGTTGAGTGTTTCAGTTTTAGTAGTGATTTCAGATTATTTCAGAATAGTTCTTTGTAAAATTTTAGTAACAACTGGTTGCTCTGTAATAGTTATAAGGATGATTTTGTACACCTTTGTTTACACCTTTTTTTCATTTTTCTTCAGGGTGCTTCTATAGTGTTGGATTTTTATACTATTTATTTCCATATTGTATATATCAACTTTCTGTAATCCATCAGATTTGATTTCTGTGGTCTAGTAGTTCTGATGTTTGTTTTTTTCTCAACTCTTATTTTATGGTGGTAAATTCACACAGTATTTACTCTGTGTTACAGGCATCCCTATTATTTTCATGTTTTCAGTCCTCTCTCTATGATACCTTCCCTGGTAACTTTCTCCTATTAATTTTTCTAATAACTTTTCTGCACTCAGAAAGGGTATACTTTATGTAGTAGCACTATGTTTATGATCAGTCAGCTGTTTTGTACTAGCTCTATAAATTTGCAACTGTTTGGACTTTTTTGTTGTATGGAAATCTTTGAGCAAGATTATACTGAAATTTTTGCTTGTCCTCTTAACTTTTAATGATTGATTAGTTGAAAATTGTAATGTGATAAATGTCTTGCCCAGAATGAAAGATCACGTAAATATTAATTATGCAACTTCAGAAATTGTAAAGGATTCTAGGGAAGTAAAGTTCAATTCTCTATAAATGCTGAAAAGGTGATTTTGGATACCTGGCAAGCTAGANAAAAAGAAGGAAGATGTTTAAAGCTAAAGAAATAAATAGAAATAAATCCTACTTGAAGATCTACATAGAAAGTTCCTCTCTAAATTCAGGAGTGGGAGTAGCATTGAGATTCACTGCTTTGGAATAACAAATGCAACAGTTCCATAGCTACAGATTAGCTCTGAAATAAACATAAGTAATGAAGTGTTTGGAATGTTTTTTGGGTTTTAACACCTTTCAGTATTGATAAATGGTTATTGATTATTTAAAAGTGACCTGTAAATTTAAAAAGGGATACAAAAATATATTTGATCTTATGTTTAGGAAAACCTATATCTCTGAAAACAGCTATAAGTGAGGTCAAATTACTCAGAAAATAGACATTCTTGCATGTGATATGAGTGTATATAGGCACAGGAAAAAACATTATGCATACATAGTCACGTGTGCATGCAAACTGATATTTGCATGCACATATAAAAATCTACTCATGCAAGAATGCATATGTTTACATAGATATTCATCTATTTTCTGACAAAAGATGACTAAGGGGGGAAAAATATATCACTGTGTCATATATACTGTGAAAAATAAAACATAGGGTTTATTCAAATGAGCTCTGGTCGATGTACCTGAAGCCCTGAAACTAAGCAATTATAGTCATCAGGGAAACATCATCAGTCAAACACTGAGGTCCCATCAGACAATGGAATAATCTGCCAAGGGAGGTCATGGAGGTGCTATGGTGGAAATAAATGTTGCTTCAGTTCTGTATCACTACTCTACTGATCCCAGAAACGTGCGGGTTCCTTGATTAGCACAGCAGCTTTTCTTTCTGTTACCTTTTATCCTTGCTCTGCAATACTAGGTTTTCTAAGAAGCTGTATTACACAGTGCTGTAAGACCCTTGCTTCTCCATAGTTTAGGTATGTTTCCTTGGTTCTACCAACCTGAGCTTTGAATGTTTCAGCTGGACTTGGAAGAAATGTGGCATGACTATTTATTAGTCAGACTTCTGAAGCTTATTTTTAAATCTCACTCGTACTGTGGATGTATATAAATATATTCCTCACTATACCAGAAGTACACCATTAGTGTCCTAGTTTGGGAATTATGTGGTGATTCTAATGATGCCTTGGAAGTTGAAATTTCTTTCCTAACTGTCATTAGCCTTGGAATGAAAATTACTGAAGTCCATTGAAATTCTGACTGTATTTTCTGAAAGCTTACAAGAGAGCCCAGGGCAGAGCACTCATACAAATGCCTTCAATTTAGTTCACAAGGAAGTGACAGGAATGAAACACCAGGTTGTTCCAAGTAGTAAGACAATGAAAACAGACTTGGTGGCACCAAAACCTGCTGTGAAGGATATTTTGCTGCTACTCCAGTGTAGTGACTTGGAAAAGAGAATATGAAGAGGTAAAAATGCACTGTACTATGATGTGTATTATGTACCAGTCTTTCCTTTCATAAATCCAGAACTATGAGGTTTTACACTTGCAGAATTAATTTATTTTTTATATAGGCTATAGTTTATTATGCTAAGGATTTCTCCCATGTGGTGCTATTATAAAGGTTAAGCTACTAGAGAAAAAGTAATAGCTCTGGGCATGTACGTCAGAAATCAAGCAGACATTGGAACAGTTATGAAGAGGATATTTATTACTTCTAAGGTCCAGCAACCTTGGCAGTATCTCTTGAAGATGATTTCTACTGTTCTTAAAACCTAATTCTTAGAGTTTCACAGACTGTCTTGAAATTTGCTTAATAATATTATTCTTCCCTGCTCTGCTACTCTTGATGCAGACACGGATTTCTAATTGTGTATCCAAAAATAAGTACCATTTTAATACAGACAGTTATCTGTTCCCCAAAGCAGTTGTTATGAGATGGGATTCCCTTTGAGGCATTTTATTCCTATGTTGAGATATTTTGGCTCATTTATTTTATGGAATTATTTTCGTTCAGAGAACAAAATCTCCCAAATCACTAGCCATAATACCAGGCAGTGGCCTCCAACATAATTTTACTGCCCAAGAACCACAAAGGCCTTGTTGTGTTCAGAGATTCTCTGCTCTCCATCTTTCTTTGTTTCTAGGGTTATGCTTGGTTAAATTAGATTATCTACATTTTCAAAGCACATTTGTAATATTAATAACGAAAACAAGGGTGCCTTAGATTAATTTCTTGCCAAAGACATTGATATTGTGGTAAGTGTAGTAGATTTTCTTAGCGACATGACGAAATGATTGTGTCTGTCTCATAACAAATAATAAAACATGCATTAAAAACAGTGGTTGAAACAGATTACTGCTTGTTTGCACAGTAGTACAGACTACTGAATGTGTGTTTATGAAGTTCATATTGTCCCATGTTGTTACTTCCTGGAAAAGCTTACATTTGAAACAGTGAAGCAGAAGTATATTTTGAAATACTTCGCTTTTTCCTTAATCTTCTCCACATCATTTTATATCCCCTGCAAGAAATTCTGTTTCTTTGTGCTGTTTCTGAGGGGACAGCTAGCCTGCTGACATGCCACTGACATCAGCCAGGGAAGCTCCCAGAGAGCTGTGCGCAGGTGGCCTAAAGGCTGATGCTAATGCATAATATTCCAGTCCCACTTGCCAGGGATAGAGGACCACTGCTGCTCCAAATTTGTCACTCATTTGGCAGAAGCGATAGCATCGTGTAAGCCTCAATTTCTTCTTGTTTTGTTTTGTTTGGTTTTGTTTTTCTTTTGTTGAGTTATTTTTTGGTAAATTTAGACCTGCACAATAAAATCACTCTGTTTCTTATGCCATTGGTCGCAATGGCCCAGTGTGCTGTGAGGAACTGCGAGACTGTGGGGAGCTGTTTGGCACTGTGCTGCTAAAACAGCCTCACTGCCTGTCCACTCTTGTCCTTTCAGGCTGAGTTTTCTATCAACCGTTGAAAGAAATGCATGCAAACAAAAAGATTTGTCCTTTTTGTCTATCCTGTTGTAAACGTCAAGGTTGGGAAAATTTGATACTTTGACTAAGGCATCCTCAACATGAAAAAGTTAAAGAACTCTGAGCTAGAGGGTAAAACAAATGCTGGTAAAACAGATGTTTGCCATATGTATTTCCTTTTAGCAATTAAGCCAAAGTCTCATCTCTAATGGCTTTATCAGTGCCTGTGGCAATCCATTCTTAGTGAGGCTGTATGAAGATGAATTTAACAAAATAATTGCATTATGATGATTTACTGTGAACATGCAGCTTTCACAGAACAATGCATTATTTTAATTTTCTCTGTGCATTCATAATTTCTTGGTTTTGCATTTTCAAAGCTCGCTTTCTTCAAGAGCATTAAAGACATGATGGGCAAGATAGTCTACTGCAGAATTTTATCTTGCAGCATTGAATAACAGCAGCTGCTGCTAAAAGGGCCCATTTAGTTCATCTGATTTGACTCTCTTCATTTTGCAGACTCTTCCATTCCTGCCAGTGTATCACTGAGAATGTTTTCTTTCATTCTTTCATCTTTTCTGACTTCTTAGGGGTAGAGGATTGATCTAGCAGCTATAACGAAAGACCTGAGAAGTGCAGGATAGATAAGTTCCGCTAACAGCTTTTAATGAAACTCATGGCGTGGCCCAGGATTCATTACCTAACACTTTCATGCCTCAGTTTCCACTCTCTGATGATAGTATCTCTGGATGCATAACACAAAGTTATGTGGCAGCAAAAAGATATGACTGAGAAGAGTTGAAATCCAGATGCTCATGATCAGCCGGGCTTTAAACTGACAGAACGCATGACACTTCCCTTGGAAGAGTGTTCTATGCTATACCAGACCTCAGTGTTAGCAGATATCATCTTGATCTTTGGTCTCAAATTTCCTACAGTAATTTGCATGTATCTTATCTCCTGTAACTCTAATATAACCATAAACTGTTATTGAAATCCCTCCCCCCTTAGTTATCACTATCTGAGTCACGTTGTCTGTATGCAGTTTCTTCATGAACCTGAACTCCCTTGTTAAGTCTTGACTTAAGGATGCCAGCAATGTATCCTCTTTCAATTTTGTGCTGCAGCAAAGGTTTGAAATAAAATCATCCCCAAAAAACAAATTCTAGTGCTAGCAGAACATTTTACAACTGGAGTCTTTGAGCACTGATAATTGTCTTTCCCCCCTCTCCCAAGTGAGTGAAAAACTGGCAAAATTTTGGCAGCTCTTCTTTTATGACATACAACTAGCCAGATGCCCACAGTGTTTGAAAATTGGGTAATAAATAGCAAATACAAATGCATACAGAGTGTGCAACTGGCCTGTTTGCACAGGCAAACAGGCAGAAGCTGCCCCTGCCTGCACAGGTAGGTGCCTCACTGAACATCTCCCAAAAAGTGTTCAGTGAGACAGGTGTGTGTTTAAATTGCTGCAGCAGCCATCTGCTGACTGTGAGAAATGGCTGGAATCCTTAAAGAGGGACCACATTTCTGGAGAAAACTTCCAAATACATTAGCCTGATACACGACTCATAAATCTTCCCAAGTTTTCAGATCTGTTTTCATACATAACTAACTGCTAACAGGCAAAGATATTTTTACTTTTTAGTGAGGGATTTTTAATTTGCTATTTGGGAAGTCATGATACTATTTTCATGGGTTTTCTTGGCAGACCTCTGTTTTTGGTGACAGTGGGTTGTATTGTCATACATGCAGAATTATGGCTTTGCCTTTACACTGTGGGGAAGAAGCCCTGTAAAATGCAGTATCATTCAGTAGCACCAAACAGAACACAGGAAATTACAGGCCAAGTAAATTTCTTTTTGTATAAATGTTCTCTCTTTTCAAGTTTGCTTCAGTGTGAATGTCCCTCTTTAAGGTAAGGCCTTCAATATGGGGAAAATATCAAGGTAGGTCCATTTTTAGGCCTAATAACCTTGAGGTATCCCTTCAGTTCCATAATATATTTCCATTTGGTCATCAGTGCATGGCAATGAGCATTTAGCAGGTGGGCACGCAAGGGGCTATCCTGCATGCTTTTGCATGAAGTGTTACTGCTTAGACAAAACACTGGGGAGGCATCCTGAGACCTCAGGCGCTCATGTACCATTGTTTAACATTGCGCATTATGTATTCCCCACTTCCCTGCAGTCTATTTAGGCACAGGAAAACGGTGGGCTTTCTTCTGAGAGTGACACTGGTGTTGAGTAATACTGGTATACGAAAAAAAAGTTTAGAAACAGAAGATTTGATATTTGTCAGAACTGCTAACGTAAATCCTTTGGAAAAATTAAAGAGAAATGGATATGGATTGTTGGGACTTAGCCTTTTATTTACAGTCATAACTTGTGAGGTATAACACAATTTTTGCACACTGACCCTGCCACAGGGTATCATGAATTAGAGTGTTTCGTGTGAGCTGGTTCCTAAAAGTATCACTTTCCTGCTACTGGTTCAAGTGTTAAACACTTTGCTACTGATAGAGAAGCACTGGCAATTGGCGGGTGATTAAGTTTGTTATCTCAGTTAAGCTAGCAGCAGGTAGTCATGAGCAACAGTACCAGAACTGCCAGCTCTGTAGCTTGTACCAGTGGGTCTAGTAATGTACCTGGTCGGGGCAGGACAGAAACATTGGGCCCACTTCTGCCTCTCCCCTCAACAAGGTAAAGGAAACTGGATCTTGAATTCCAATTCACTTAATATACTTTGAAACTTTGCACAACCACTAAATCATCTCAGATGTAAGTATACAGCTTTCCAAGAACTGAAATCTAGCTTATTTCACAGTTAAAAGACATCAAGAGCAAGCAAGCTGGTATTTTTAACAGATTTCAGCTTTGTTTGTTCAGATGTACAAGGTTCTTTTTCCCAGAATGTGCTTATTCTGTCTTATTTTTTGTTTCTTATTGCCTTCAAGCATCCCTGCAGCAGCTGTTTTTAGCTGTGATTACCATAACACTACAATTACAGAAGTTTGAAAGCTACTGCAAGTTCCCAAATATTAATAAGTTAGACAACTTTTTTTATGCTTCTTTTTGCTGTAGTACGGATCCAGCAGTACTTGGATTTGTTGAGTCCTAGTCTTTTAACATGAAAATCTTTTATACTGAATGATTGAGTTCATTCAGCCATCTGTTAAATGTACATTTTTAAGTGTTGCCCATTGTGATGGAGTGATAAGCAGCCAGAGTGTTTCTGCTTTCCTTTTGGGCTTCCTCAGAGTAAGACCGGTTCTGTTTCACTTTCTGACTTCTCTAGTCTCCAGTCCCATTTTCAGAAAATAATTTAAACCATTAAATCATATCATCATGGCTACTTACAGTACATTCTTAAGTGTTCAAACAGAAACATTTTATTTTTATATCAATGTAAATAGTTAATAACATTCCTGGGTTGGGCCTGTTTCTGATGTCATTGAAAGCCAATGGTAAAACACAAGATAATTTAAGAAGCAGTGAAATCTGGTTCTTTGTCTTACTGTGGAGAAGAATTTATCAGAAAAAAAAAAATTGCCTATGACTGACAACCCATGACTAGTCTTGTTCACACCTGAAGTTAACATGGTTTATATGAAGAGCTTTGGCTTTGGGCTTAGTTCTTGTGCAGAACCTTTTGTTTGAGCAATATACCATGATAATGCAAGCATGAAGTTAAGAAAGGTGGCCTATGGAGCTGTTCTTCTGAAATAGGCAGCAAAAAGGTATTGATGTATGTGCTCACAGCTCAGCATACTTGTGCAAAACTTAATTGCATTGGCGTTTGCACTAATATGTAGATGATGAACTGAAGCAGCTGATGTATGGGCTCTTATCTGCAGTAGCAGAACAGGGAGAGCACCTTGAAATGGTAAGGAATCCTAGCACTTCATTAACTGCTGCTTTCCTTTTGTTACGCTGCTGCATTGTTACGAGGGAGCTTGTTATTTGAATGTAACACAAACTTTGGACAGATTCTCCCAACAGCTCACTCCACCAGTCATGTGCTTAAATTATGCAGGATGGGGAACATTCAATCTAGGTATTTACTAAATATTTAAGTGTAGATCTTGTTGCTTGATTTGCACGCCATATTTGTGTTTGCAAAGAACCTTTAGAAGAATGATTCCCCTTGCTTAATTATGGAGTATGGTAAAGGACAACTTGAAGATTTTGACTGTCTATGACCCTAAAAGGACTGCTTTAATTTGAAAAGAATAGGAAGAAAGAGAAATTGATCAAATACATTTTTGCCCTCAGGTGCCCAGTAACAGCTCAAGTTCCCAGCAAGAGGAGGTTCTTGATGTGCAAAAAGCTGTTTAAGTGCACTGTGAGAAAAAATCAGGAGACCACACGTAACGATTCACAGGAAGATCACAATCCATGTATAAGTGTTTAAAAATAGGGAGAAAATTAGATGCATAGTGAGGAGAAAATTCCTGAAGTTTAAAGCAGATAGGTAGCAGAATCAAGAATGAAATACGTCACTACCAACTCTGCTAAATCTTACTGTGCATCTTTAATAAAACCATATTCAAAAAGTGACAGTGAGATATTGTACATTCAATGCATAATTGTGAAATGACTTTCCCAATCGACAGTTTGGATGAGTATGTACATAAGTGAAAAAAAAAAGGTAGCTCTAGCAGCTTCCTAAAAAGTTAAATATATCTAAATTTTAATTTATCTTTTCAAAGTTTTAAAAATAATTATTAGACTTCAAAACACAATCTCTAAAATTCAGTCCTCTTAGTATTAAACCATGCTTGTCTCTCTTTCTCCATTTCTATAAAGTGAGGCCTGCAATAACATTTCTCTGTGCAAGATTAAAAATATATATATATTGATAAAAGGTTTCATACGCTTAATCTTTCTCAAAGTAGAAACTTTATTCTTGATGAGCGAGAGCATGGATGTCCAGCATTTTGGCTTGCCTGGACCGCATTGAGTGAAGAGGATTTGTCTTGGGCCACGTATAAAATATATAACATGGTTAATGTTAAGCAATAAAACTTCTTTTTTTTTTAATATATTTTTATTAAAATGTTAAAAAAAGGGAGAGCAACAAAAGTGCAGAACCAGTGGGATGTTTGACTTTGTTTTTTGTGGAACTAATGCATCAGTCTGGTTCAATGGAAGTGGTTGCAATTCTTAGTGAGTTCTCAAGGTGTTCGTCAGAGATTTTTGAAGAAATTTTACTCTCTCTGTGCTTCATAGAATCATATCATAGA